>JAUZSU010028582.1:10825-22111 GCA_034780255.1 Parotocinclus maculicauda | reverse complement strand
ACCGTTTTTTGTACCACCTGTATGAATGAGTGACATGGTTTGTCAATAATGTGAAGAAGTAGTATTGACTAAGCACAAAAAACACAGTCAATATGAGGGCAGTGCTTGTTTTGATGACCAATGTCAAAATAGCAGAAGACTATTTTGAAAAGAGTTAGTCAAATCCTCTGGGTAAGCAATACCCACCACAGCCACGTGTAGGCACTTACCCAGTGTTAATATGTGATACTGTTGATGACTCCCTTACATTAATATACTTCCCAGATTACATAGTGCCACTCCTCTTTAGGTAGGTTAGATTTGGAAATATTTACCTCCCATTTTAATTAACTGTTTAGTAGCTCAATAAGTCATGTATTATTTGTCAGTGTTAAGGTTTGAATATATCAGAAGTGTGATTCTGCAGTACCTGATTCAAACTCTACAATAAGCATAGAACCCTTTAAAAATGTGCATGACCCAGTTCTCTTTCAAGGTTGTCCTACTTTGAATGTTTTATACAGAGAGAATTAAAGAGGACCAAGGTGGTGTCTTTTTTTCTTTTTTTTCTTTTTTGATGGATTATGTGAGACGGTTGCACAATTTGCAATGAAAGTACAGTATGTAAGTGCCTTGTATTTAAACTTACCTACCAAAATATTAACCAATAAGTTATGTCCACTAAATTGCAGTCATATTCAATTTGATACATTGTACATAACGATCATAAAATGCTAAATGTGTGATGTTTTACTTGGCTTAAGCGGCAATAGTGTTAAACTGGTGCCTATAACAAAATGCTAGTATTTTGTGCATACATTGCATTTTCCTAGCTCAGATCCCATTCTATTTGCTTAACAACATGGCTTTTAAAGACGCTATAATTGTAGGTCTTCTACTCTTTGAAAACCAAAACTGAGTTCGATTAATTATGTTTTTTGTGCCACTTGCAGGCAAGCAGGAAGATGTTTTAAGTAGCAGGAGCAGAATACTGAAGTCGAATGAGTGCATGAGTACACACATTAAAAACAAACACAGAGAGACTGAACGAAACAGCCTAAACACTAACAGAATGGTCGGAAGTGTAGCAAACAAACCCATTAAACTGTGAGTATTACAGGTGTAGAATAAACAGACACTGCTCAGCTGCCGTCTTACCAATAAAAACATGCCATATATGGAGTTACAGGACATTAAACATGGCTTTGATTTAGCAATGCAGTGGCACTGGAGTGTCCTTGACAGGTCATTGTTTTGTTCGATTAATATATTTTTTCAACAATTAATTACTCAATTAATACATTAGCATATATAACAGGAAGAGGGATTAATTTTATAATGGTTGCAAAACTATTTATGTTTAAGCGGTTTTTAAACACTTATTTTAAACTGTTACAGGCACAACTAGGGGGAGCTCCAGAAGCAGCACCCAACCTATACCCATGGCTAATCTGTTTAAGTGATGTAACTATACTTGATGTGTTTTGTACTTATTTATTTTAAATAAGAATAAGATAGTTCTACTTGTAACACATCTGCTCGCATGATCAAGCATTTAGAGAGCATCATTATTTATATATATATAAGTCCCATAAACTCCTGCGTCAAAGCAGTCAGCATGTCTCCTTGAACAGCAGAGACTTATTTAAGGGGATGAAGGCCACTGCAATGAGAGTGGCTTAAAGGAAGTGGAGAGTAGAGCATAAGTAGAGTATAATTGAGGAAACAAAGAGAGGGATGAGGAGAGGATAGGGGATAATAAAGTGGCCAGTAAGAGAAAAGAGGGGAGATTGAGGGGGGCCTAGGTGGAGTACACTCACTAAGCAAAGAGTACTGTAATATCTATCTAAGAGCATTTGGATTAATAAGGAGTGATCATAGAGGATAGGATCTCACTTTCAGCTGGGTGAATGACCTCCCACCGGACTGACCTCCCCTCCTTCAAACGACTTAGGCTGCATTTGCTGCTTTCAAGATGGCATCTTTTCCAGAGATGTCCATGCTTTTTTTCAACAAGATAATACAAAAAACACATGCTGCTCATGTTGCAAAGGTATGGCTGTAGAATAAGAAGGTATGGGGACTGGACTGGCCTTCCTGCAGTCCTGATCTATCCCCAATATAGAATGTATGAAGAATTTTGTTGCACATCTTAAGACATGTTTGCAGGACTAATGAGACAAAATAATAATAATTTCTTGGTATCCTTAATAAAAAAATGTGTGGTGAAAAGAAATAGCAACATTACAAATTGGTAAATGCTTTACAGTACCACCTTTTTGTGGTGTGTTGCAGGCCTGAAATACAGAAATGGATGTTTATTAACAAATAAATAAATGGCAAAATAGTTTAGATTATAATACTTCAGCATTTCCAGGCACAGAGTAAATACAACTAGAAGCTGCTAGCAGCCTGTAGCCTCTTGTTTCACATCTCTCGACTCACAGCAAGTTTCTGTAGGAGGGTGTCTGCTCTGTCCTGCTTGGTCAAATCCACTAAAGCACTTTGTGTGTCCTGCTGCATGACAGCGCTGTCGTTTCTGCCTACAAAACACTGCACGCCTCCATAAAACTCTGTTAGCAGCAGACCTGCAGCACTCTGTACTAAATTTCCCTCTGTCTTCATGTACCTACCTGAAAGTAACACTCATGAGAAATTAACTTTAATTGTATTCAACATTACATGTCTTTTTTTTAAAGATAGATAATTTGCCGTTCATCAGAAATCAATCCAGTGAACACACATCAAAATTGCATAGGGACGGACTGGGCCTTTCCATGCCATCATTTCTATTTGTTCCATTTTTAGAAACATCAGGAATCTGCTTCATAACAGGACTTTTCAAGCTAAAGAAATGCAGACTGACAGTGAGTTACTGTCATGAATATATTTCTATATGACCTCTAATGCCTGCTTTAGATTCCATTTATGGAATATGCAGAAAGCTCCTCGAAATTGCCCACTGAACTATTTAAAACCTTTTTATGCCATTGGCCTCTCGAGAAGGGCATTCATATTATAAATTTGTATTTTGATTGCGAGTGTGGCAGCAATTAAATCTTTAATCAGGAATCACAGCATTCAAGCAGGTTCATTTCTGGCACTGTAACAACCAGGTCTTTCCAACCACAATGACAGAGCTAGCTGTCTGCCAGCAGTAAATGTGCTGTGTACGTTTACCGTGCCATCGTTCAGTGAATTTGATTTCATTGCAGTTGTTTTCACTCACGATGTTAAAAAAAAATGGACAGTTTTTATTCTCAGAACTTGATGTGTCATATGCACTGTTTTATTCGGATTATGCTTAAACGGTTCGGAGAGTAAAGCAGAATGTGACTGTAGAACTGAATGAACCTCCTCCTTACCATCAAGGTTACATTGCCTGTTACACAGTCAGCTGCAGATCGTCTGGCACGATTGGCACTGATGTGAATGTTTGGTGGTTAATTAGCTTAATCTCATACTAAAAATAGTAAATGTGAAGACATCCAACTGAAGTACAGCTCACAGTAGAAGTTTGCCGCCTGCGGATGAAACGTCACCTGGGGACATAGACAATTAGAGGATACACAAATTAACTGAGATAAGTGTGTTGACCTTCATAAATCAGGCAATAAAAAAGCTAAGGGCCCTGTGATGGACTGTCATGTCATCCAGGGCCTGCTGATGCCTGCAAGCTGTGTTCTCCAGGGACAGGCATCAGAGGCCCAATGACCCTGACCAGGAAAGGCAAGATTAAAAAATAATATATGTTATATATACAGTATATATAGTATATGCTTAATGAATTCCATATCCACTGTTAGGACAGTAATTAGGTTTAAATCAACCGCAGCTGTAATCAGATGGTCTAAAAAACACTAGAACAAAATGTAATGAATACAAATGTATTGCTTTCCTTGTACTGTATTTTGCCTTCCTCACTGTGAATGCAAAGAAATAAATCTTCAAGCTTTTTTAAGGTGCTGTGCATCAGTTTTGTGCATAGATATGAGACAGAAAAGTTATATTTTGTTTGTTTTTTATTGAGAAAAAAATGCTCAATAGTACAGTACAATAGTACATGCTAGTGGCATTAGTATGTGAACTTAAAGTAAGCAGTTCATTTGAAGTTTAGAGTAAGGTGTTTTTAGTAGGTCTCTCTCTCATTGGCCAATGTTGATGTCCAATATCATAAGTACACTGAGCTGCAAGGAGAACATTGTTGCCTATCTGCAGTTTACTAAAGGTCATGTGGACAAATCAGAAGGAGAATCGTTATGTCTGGAGAAGGGATGACACTGAATTCCAGCATAAGAACCTTATGTCCTCTATAAATCTTGGTTGTAGGATCATGGTTTCGGCTTGTTGTGCTCCATCTAAGCCAGAATGGCTTGATATCATTGATGGAACAATTAATTTGACAGTCAAGGAAAATGTAATCTAACCACGAACTGAATCTCAAGAGAACATCAGCCATGCAGCAAGACAACAACTGTAATTACACAAGGTGAAAAAAATATTAATGATTTCGATTGGCCTGACCCAAACGCAACGAACATGTTGTGGAAGTACCTAAAGGGATCACTTCATGGGAAAAAAATCCACCAGCATTCCAGACTTGAAGCATTTCTGTATGGAGAAATGGGCTAAAACTCCTCCAGGCCAATCTGTAGGAGTGTTTAACAGTTACTGGAAACATTTAGTTGCAGTTACTGCAAGTTGAGTAGGCATACATTTTTCCATAAACCTTTTGCCGATCTTTATTAAGTGTGCCAGTAAGTCTTTTTAAAATTATTTAGTACAATATATTCTATTGTTAATAGCCTGCAATGGATTGGCGCCCTGTCAAGAGTAGTTTCTACCTTGGCCCTGTGCTGCTGGCTGGGCACCTGATCTTTCATGACCCCAACTAGGATAAGCAAATAAGACAATAAATAAATTAATTAAGTAATTAATTTTGCAATAGCATTTTAAGGCACTTGAGTGGCACTTTAATATCTTGTTTACCACACCAGGAACCTGGATTTGAGGCCATACGATGCCTTTATGCCAGGCCAGGGGTCACATACAGACGTGAATGGGGGTGTATGATTAAGGGGAAGCCAGATGGTGGATTATTTACAACAGCGACCCATACCCAGCCTTGTGATAGAATACTGTTCCATCCAGAGCACGTTTACACCTGCACCTTGTTGTGTGATATGTGATGGATGTGAAAAAAATTCTATTTTTCAATCCAGTTAACAATTGGGTTATGAAAGATGAATGATGTTGAGTACATTCTGTACGTTTTTTTCGCTTCTCCCTATGTGCATGTATGATCGTGTGTCAGCTCACTGCTGGTTACATTAGACACATTACATACAGAGCTGGACAATTTATATAATACTGCACCCCTCTCTCACTCTCTAATCCTCCCTTTTAGTTTAAGTATATTGTGTTTTGCATTAGCAGGGTAGTTAGATGTGGGCAGGCCCAGTGCAGCTTGTTACTAGCAGCGCATTATCAACAACACAGTACAGCACATCACCAAATGGGTGGCTCACACGCTCCTGGAAAGATCTAGGAAAACAGATCAATATGAAAAGTCAGCATAATCCTCATCCATCTGCCTCCTGCCCACAAAACACAGCTGCAGCACTGTTTAACTCTGGATCACTACTGGGAAATGATTCCGCTGTCATATATTTTGAATAGAATGGGTGTTTGCAATGGACTAATACCTCCACCGTCACACACTTACACACAAACATATAGTAGACTTAATGTGAAACGGCTCATCTTTATTCATGTGACATCCACAAGCCCTGATGATCCACAGTCAGCACTGCAGCACTCGTAACCTTCCCGCTGTCCATGGCTGTGACACTGCAGAGGATGGGATCAGAGATGAAAAACGGATAAAAGAAGAGGCAGTGAGGTTAGAAGAGGCAGAAGTAAGAGGATAGAAGAAGAGGAAAAGAAGTAGAGAGGGGGGTCTGTGCTTCTAGGGGTGACAGGATTAGTGAGTCAGCATGAGCCAGTGATGACTCTGTCATTTCTACACACTCCCAGCCTTGCCGGCCTACACGGACCGAGCTCGCACATGCACTCGCACCCCTTGAACCAAGTGAGACTGATGAGATATGTCGTGTATGAGTGGGCAACAGAGGGGCAGCAGCGTTTAAACAGAAAGCAAGTGCAACGTCTTAAATCCATGTGCTTACGTCGAAGTATTTGTATTTGTAAGAAGGGAAATGAATGTGTGTATGTTGAGGTATAGCGAGGATGAAAGCTCTTTGTGGGAGTTAGAGGCATCTGTAGGTTTCCAAGGCAACTGCGGAATGATGCATTTGTCTTTGTCTTTAAAAAGAGATTGTATCAATTATTTGCATTGCTGACTATGGATTTACTCAATTCATCCCTACCTGTCCAAATATTTAAGTTTTCTTATGAGCTTGGTTATGCTGGTGCAGGCTCCGTGTATATAAAGACACACTGACTGACCACACTGACCTGAACATTGAAATTAATCGACTTATATAAGCTGTGCAGTGTCTAATTATGCAACATATGATCAGTGCATTGCTCAATTAAAATGAGTTACACCCTTTGCAATGCTGTGGTCAGAGGGACCTTAACCTCATTTAACTCAATTAACTAAGAATTAGTTGGTTCCTATTTTCAAGAGATGGATCACGGGTAATGGCTGCACTATCAGAATCTTTTTCAGTGGCTCATTTAGACTCAAGAATTGGCCAAATAGGACCTTTTTTGAGATAAATAAAATGGTCGCAGTAATGTCAGTAAAAGTGAGTTTGTTTCTGTGTGTGAGGTGTACATGGAAGATGTACTCATATTAACACAGTCTCTCTTGTCTTATTTGGTGAGGAGAAGACTCATTAACAATGTTGTTCTGTGTTTTTTGTGCAAGCTACTTATGTTTGTGTGTACAACATGTCACTCCTAATTTGTATCAAGCTGCAAATAACCTTTGTATGTGCCTGTCAATTTAAGTAGTACTTAATTGTTTGTCCCCATTACCTGTTAATTCTTTCTAAGATAGAATTATAAAAACTTTTTGACATGCACTTGTTTAGTGTTTGTTGGTGATGGTGCTAACTGCTGTGACCCCATGCTGTCCTGTTGTAATGGTATCAAGAGAATCAAATAAAGTAAAAATACAATTAAGTTATTAATATAGCAGCATTACGGTCTACTAATAAGTTTGAAATACATAATGTTTGTGTTTTTAATCATTTCTAACGATACAGTTGCAATTTCATTTAAAAAAAAGATTTATTTAAAGTTCCTATACAAATATCCTATACTAAATTTACGAGAAAGTTCAGCATATTAAGAGTTTGCATTACTATCACAGCAAGATTTTGAAATTTGTCTGTGTTTCGTCTGTGTTTCCTCCTTTCTAGATGTACATCCCAACACCACCTAACTGCACCTTCTAAACACTGACTCCTTCACACACCACGGCTGTGTCTTCTTGACGATCTCCAATAATCTCCCGGACTCTTTTCATTTTTCCATTCCTAATGGATTGGGCACGCCCCGATCCCTCGTTCTGTTGACCCTCCAGGGGGGTAGAGTGGAGCGGGAAGGATTTGCCTTTCCTCTTAATCTGCAAGTGTTTTACCCCCATCGTCCCTATTTCCTTCTCCAATGGAGAGTTAGAGGGAGAGGTGCTACCACGGGAGGGAGTGGAGAGGGGCCGAATAACTAAACCACACCCAAAACAAAACATATTTTTGACAAAAAATAATCATAATTTGACCTAAATTTATTCACAACCACTGAGCCATAGTCTCAGGGTGTTCTATAGGTCCATAGAGAAATTGATAAGTCACAAATTAGTAAGCCAGTTTATTATGTCGACAACTGCGACTATAGGGGAGATGGCAAACAGTGCGGTAGAGTTCTACCCAAAGCGAGGTGGTGGAGGGGCAGAGGCTAATCACTCTGGTACCTTTGGGGTGACCTTGGAGGAGCTGCGGAATCTGATGGAGCTGAGAGGTGCTGAGGCCCTACAGAAGATCCAGGAGTGTTATGGAGATACTGATGGCCTCTGCCAGAGACTCAGATCTTCCACCACAGATGGTAAGGTCATTTCTGCTATATACAACCCCACATTAATGCAAATCTTTTTCACATTAATGCGAATTTATTTCAGTCTTCAATGGAAGTACAGATTACTTTTAGTTCATTTAGTTTTTACTTATCGTTTGGATATTTAATACAACCCAAAGAAAATTGTATGTATGTAACAGTATATGTACAATTTAATGACCGTATGTAAAGTACAAATACAAAAAAGAATACAACCAAAATTGTATTTAATTGCATGCACATAGTTTGAAACGGTATGGTGGTACATGGTAATGCATTTACCACTTTAGATTGTTTCCACTTCTTCCCACAAAGCTTTCAGGTGTTATTTTGTCCTATTCCTACTGCAGTCTTAAGATGTACAACCGAATAGAGTCATCATTGTCACATTTTTCAAAATTGTCCACACATTCTCTATGAGTGACAGATCGTGACTTAAGGCAGACCAGTCCTGTACCCATACCTTTTTCTTCAGGCATAATTTGTGCAGGATGTGTGTTTGTATTGTCCTGTTGAGAAATGCATGGACATCCCTGAAAAAGATCAAGTCATCTTAAAGGCAGCATATGTTGCTTCAGGATGCAAGGCTTATTTTTTCCACAATAAAGGTTTAAATGACATTTGTGAATGTAAAGTGGTATTTTAATGTTTGACACTAGATTGCCACAGTGATCCCTTGCCTATACAGTTATATCAGCTATGGATAATTCAGCACCTTTGCACAAGGACATTCCTTCAGATTCCTTACATCATTTAATTTTATTATAAATGTGCACTGTAGAAGGAGAAATATGTAATGTTTTTAAACATTTTAGAATTTTTCTCACACATTTGTTGACAAACTGGAAATCCTCTGCTCTCCTCAAAGACTGGTAGATACTACTTTCTACCAAATCATGATTGCATTCTCCAGCTGATATCACCTGTTTGAATTATCATTAAATTATATAATATTATTTTGCTTTTTAAACCATATTTCCATCTCTATTTGACAAAACATTAATTATATTGGGTTCATTCTGTCTACAATGAAAAAAGTAAATGTAAGACACACTGTGTATTTTTTATTTGCATTTTCCACACCAACGTCTGAAGATTTGTAGTATTTGTAGTCTTTTTTTGATCTTTCTCCTGTAATCTAAAAGGTTGTCATTAATAATGATGTCTGTCACTGATTGTACCACTTTTCTGATTCCTTTTCCTTGCCATATTATTTCTATATAACTCACCTGTACAGTGATTAATGCACATTTACAGTAACACAGGGCTTTGGTATGCTTGTCTAGTAATTTTTCCTCTGAACTGCACTCAGCAAAAATGTTCCCTGCATATATAGCTGCAATATGTCACTAAGGCACGGATATATAAAAACGTGATTACATTCTTCCAGTCCAATCCACTGAGTAATTACCTTTCCTTCCCAATAACCATCCATTTATCCATCATCCATCTATCCATCCATCCATTTATCTTATCTATCTGTCTTGCTTTTCCTCTCAATCTCTCTGGCCCACTCCTCCCACTCACAGTCCCCCTCATCCCCACACCCCTTCCTGCCACTCATCCACCATTTCTCACTTTTTCACTCGGCCAACTTCCCACTCTGGAAGCATGCATTTGTGTCGGGTTGCTAGGCTACGACTCGGTCGGTGGCGAGGTGGGTGTAGGGAGAGGAGGTTACTGGGTAAACAGCTCACCGTTATTGGAGACGCACGCTTATTCTGTCATAGATTAGAACAGCCTTGCTCTCTTAGTTTACAGGCTCTGATGTTTTCCGGCAAAACATCTCTTGAGTTCATAGCCATGTTTAAAGTTTTGCAAACAGTTTAACTGTCTTTTTCACATATCTAAAACAGACAATACAAACATTGCAAAGTGATGAACCCTCTGATTGAATCCTTTGTAGAGTCATCTTTTTCCATACTTTTAGTTTGTGTGGATCTCTACCAGCTTTGCTAGGCTGGGGAATATTTCTCCATTCCCAAACTGTTCAGGTTCAGTCACTGGTGAGTGGAAATGCCCTCTTCAAGTGAACCAACAGATTTTGGATTTAGGTCAGGGATAAGACTTGGCCAATCCAAAACATTCAAATTCCGGTTCTTTAGCCATGGAATTGGTTATTTAGGCTTTTTAATTTGTGGTTTATTTAGGATTATTGCCTTGCTTAAAATGAACCACATTTTATGTTTCACTTGTTTTTGACTACAAAAGTTCAGTCCTACCATTTTGTCTTTTGCTACATGATATCAGATGTGCAAACAAGACTGCAGACATTTTAAGAGGAGTCTTCTTTCTTGCTACCGTAACACACAGGTCAGCTTTCAGAAATCCTTGTGATATTGAGGTCACATGCACAGTCCATTGATGTTGGCACTTATCAAAATCCCCCTGGCTCTGTTGTGCATTTTGCAAATTTAGCTACGTTTAGGCAAGGTCTTTGGCATTTTCAACTGTTACAACAATGTACAGTTATTTTTCATTGCCTTGTACTAAATTCCTCATGGAGCAGTTTAATCTGAGATAATTAAACACTCTAATTGATGTCAGGAGAAAAGTATTTTATACTTTACTGACATAATATTGTATGTTTTACCCTGTGTGTTTTATATTGTAGGCAATTAGACATAAGATTCAAGTTTCCCCTTCCTACCATCCCCTGCCAGACTTGTTCAGTGCCCACTGATGTGCAGTGATGTTTCATGAGCAACAGTTCTAAAAGAGGCAGAAGTTGGCTTAATGTGCTTGTTCTCCAACCATTTGTTAGCTCTTACACATCTAGACCATTGTCTGTTCGCTATTAGCAGAGATATAGTTTATAAGCAATGGAATCAATAAATATAGCCCTTTCAGCAATAGCCATGGCTGCAAATCAGCTTTGCAAATGAGCAACCGGTGGCTATAGTGGTAAATAATATCTCACTGAGACCTAGGGATGACACTTTTGCGAAATAAGAAATGCTTCCTCCTCTGGGTGACAGTTGAAATGAGATAAGGTTCTTAAGAATCCTAGCATAGGTTATTGTAAATAATTTCAGAATAATAAATGCTGAGGGAGAGAAAGGGCATATAGTTTATAGCCTATAACTTAGTCCCTAGTAGGAAGCAATCCCCAAAGGTAAAGGTGGTGCTTTATTGGCTGTCAGTGACATAATTGTTAACACCAGACTGCAAATGCACCCACAAGCTCAGTGCCAGCAGAAGCCTTACTAAACCAGAAATAAGGGA
>JAUZSU010028582.1:0-10815 GCA_034780255.1 Parotocinclus maculicauda | reverse complement strand
GCGACAAAGTATTGCTGAGATGCTAAACATTTAGGTATTTTAGTGGCTATCTCTTACCCTGAAACACATTTCAGCACTGCAAAAAGAGGCCGCTACTTCTCTCTAGCCCAGATTGAGTGTACCAAAGCGTGCTCTTGTAACACTATACCAAATGCTCTGGATCTGCCGTCCTGACAGGCTAACCACCATACACTGCAGCAGGAAAGGGTGAAACCTATATCAGCCAGGCAGGTTGGGCTGGGTTGAGTTGGCTTCAGTTGGGTTGTATGAGAGAGAGCGAGAGAGAGAGAGAGAAAGAGAGGGAGAGAGAGAAGGAAGGAGGGAGGGACAGAGAGAGAAGGAAAGCTGGTACAGCTTGCCGCATTGTCAAGGACATACCAAGGGGAGATGGAGAGGGGTGAGTGAGTGAGTGAGTGAATGAGAGAAAGGGAGGATGATACTAAAAGAAAGTGAAAAAGAGCCACGTGAATAGAATGAAATGGCTACATCAAAGGTATAAAGTGCCGTCCGGACAGCTCAGCACTTTTTATAAACCTCTCCATCAGGTGATACAATCCTTCATCTTATGTCATACGCCTTAATTCCTGATTGTGCTCGTTCCCATATACACACACACACACACACACTGGGAGTATGATATTAGTGGGAGTGAGCGGGTTCAGTGTGCAGTATGGGTATGACGTTGGAGAGCAGCTAGCTAGCTAACACATCATTTCTGCCTGGTGCAGATGGATTCAGTCATTAACTGACATTCCAGGCCGTGCTTTCTTTTGTCTTTTCTTCACATTTCCACCCGGCTTGAACTGTACAGTATTACTGTATATCCCTATACAAATGGCACATGAACAGATTGATGCCAGTAGCCCTGCATTCAACTAAAAGGTAAGACTGACTCTAGGTCCTGCCTTTGAATTAAACCCTCAAATCCAGCATTGCAGCTCAGAAGATTTTGCAGTCTGTTCTAGACAGTCTCTGCAGTGTAGCTGCCATCACAGCAGACCAATCAAAAATCTATTCTTATGCTGCTCTGATGCAATGACATCATCTGTAGCTGGGCGAAAAGGTGCCCTAAGACAGGAAGTTGAAAAGCAAGCACAGGTTTTTGCTTGATATCTATATTGCCATGGAAACTGCACACATACATGAAAGAAAGAAAGAAAGAAAGAAAGAGAGAGCCTGAAGGACTTGTCGACAGAGTGAGAGTGGGCACATTAAGGGCAGGCCTAGCTATCATGTGTAATTTAATTCACTTTTTGGTAGGTAGTCACTTCCTCCCTCCGGCTCCTTCAGTGACTAAATGGGCTTTAATCTACTGCTGCCAATGCGTGGGAAATAAACAATGAATAATTTACGACCGAAAAAGTATTAGATGTTGTCAAGGCATCTTATGGATGCAAGATGTGGAAAACTCAACCTTCACAGATTCCATTTACTCATGAACCTTCAAGAGACATTATGCTTGAACTGACTCCTTTTTCATTTGTTTTGTAGCTTATTTACACTTGTTGCCATTATTTTGACTGCAATGTGACTGGGAGTGTATTGTACGCATAAAGAAGATAGCTGCTAAGTGCAATTACAATTTATGTTATTGCTTATTATTATTTTATGCCAATTTGCTGCGATGGGGACAGCACAAGTGGAATATGATGGCATTCAAGGAGTATTTGTATAATGCCTACTTATATTTGTATAAGTCTTTGTATAAAGCCAGCTTTTATTTACTTCTAAGGTTGAACCCTCCAATGTGCATCATTGTGTGTGCATGTGTAATTTCATGTTGAGTGAATACACTTTATTATTCAGTTTCTGATGTGTACTCTTTTCATTCAGGTTTGTCTGAGAACTCAGCAGATTTGGAGAAGAGGGCACAGGCATTTGGATACAACTTCATTCCCCCCAAGAAAGCCAAGACCTTTATGCAGCTGGTGTGGGAGGCGCTGCAAGACGTCACTCTCATCATCTTAGAGATAGCAGCCATCATCTCTCTCGGCCTGTCCTTCTACCAACCGCCAGGAGAAGGGAGCGAAAGTGAGAGAGGGCATGAGAAAAAATTTAATTGTAGTTATAAGTTATAAAGTGAGGTACAGAAAAGTTCATTCTGAGGGGTGGTGTTAGTGGACAGGAGGGTGGTTAAAAGGCACTTTAGCCATTACATGTCATTAGCTTGTAATAAACAATACAAAAATAAGACAAAAGAAATTTTATATAACTGAGAGTCAGCATGATGGCCCAGTGGTTAGTGTTGTTCAAGTGATCCCCAATTGGATTCCCAACACAGACTCCTTGTGTGAAGTTTGCATGTTTTCCCCATGTCTAAGTGGATTTGTTCCTCCCATATTCCAAAGACATGCATTAGGTCGACTGGTTTCTTTGAACTGTCCCTGTGTGAATATCACTTAGGCTCCCTATGACTCTGAATTCAATTAAAAGTGTATGAAAAGTGAATGAATGAATTTGTGAGTTTTGGTGAAGCCAGATGAGCAAATTTATATGGAACTATTTACATATAGAAATATTTACTATAATATTTAGCCTGCAGAGCAAATCCTAAATGGCAAGCCATTATCTTATATTTCAATGGTTCACAAACTTTTTCTGCAGGGCCCCCTCCTTTTAGAGGTAAGAATATTTTCTAGCCCCCTCCTACTCCAATGCACATGCAAACGTCTCCACTCGAATTTATTTATTTATTTTTTATTTTAATTGATTAACTTTATTTTTAATTAAATTGGAATTCAAAACTTCAACTTCTAACTGAAGACTCAGTGAACACTACTCAAACCTCACCTTGCCACAGGCAGGATACAAAACGGAGATGCTCAGTATTGGAAAGCAGTGCCCTACCACCTAAGCCACTTGGATTGTATCCTCTGTTTCAGTCTAGAAACTGGCTTTCAGGATGTTTAAGCCCAGAGGGCTCTTGCAGTCAGTTCCCAGCTTCCAGGTGTGTGATCCTATTATGGAGTCTTGCCACCAGTTCCCATTCTGTTCCTTCGTTGTCTACGTTAAAGGTCCTGACTGCCTGAAGGTTGATTCCTGTATTGGGCCAAGTCTGGTTCTATCAGCTGGTCTGATGGCCATCTCCTCCATTGTCAGTGTGCCACTCTTACAGTTGAGTTTCGGTATTGTCTGTTTGTCTTCTCTGTTTTCCACCTTACCCGTGGCCTCCATCCCTCCAAGTCTCAGAGTTTTACCTAGGTCAAAAGGGGTAGATCTGTGGTATCACAAGCAGACCATGGGTGCCCCCACATGACATCATCCTTTATTAAGGCAAATATTAACTCATATATAATGCAAATTAGGAGACTATTTTTTATAAATGTACTTAATAAAGTGAATATTTTGCTATAAAGAAACATTGGTCAAATCATTGGTGGGGTAGCATACTATACTGCTGCACCACCCAAGCACCTAGAAATGCATTCCATTGTAGCTTATATTGTCCAATTATTTGGCTGCAAGGTACAATTATAATGGTAAAGCAATTTCTTTAGGATCAGATAGGACCCAAAACAAATTCCATTAAACACTATTATGGTAATTATAGCATCATTTATTCACATTCTATATAAAATATCTATAATATATCTATATATCTAAAATAAAAAGTAAACTTTGACCGGCCCAATAGTCACCCACTGTATTGTATTTCCACAATGTGACCTCATACATACAAGTGGGAAGAGGAAGAGGAAAACAAAAGCGTTTCCAATTTAAATATCATGTGCAGAAAAAGCTCTGCCTAAACTGTTTGTCTAAATGTCATAATTTGTAACAAAACACTGGAATTATAGCTGGAAAAATACTAAGGGATTTTACTTATAATACCTGCAGGCTGTGGAAATGTGTCAGGTGGCGCAGAAGATGAAGGTGAGGCTGAGGCGGGCTGGATTGAAGGCGCAGCCATTCTACTCTCGGTCATCTGTGTGGTGCTGGTGACAGCCTTCAATGACTGGAGTAAAGAGAAGCAATTCCGTGGGCTGCAGAGCCGCATCGAACAGGAACAGCGTTTCGCCGTGGTGCGCAATAGCAATGTCATCCAGATCCCTGTTGCCGAGATGGTGGTGGGCGATGTGGCTCAGGTCAAATATGGTCAGTCCCTTCCCATCCCTTACACTGTACTGAGAGATAGAGAGGGAATTTTGTGTTTGCTGATGTTTGTATTTGAATGCTTTTCCTAATATGTGCAAACAGGTGACCTCCTGCCTACCGATGGAATTTTGATTCAAGGCAACGACCTGAAAATTGATGAGAGTTCCCTAACTGGAGAATCAGATCATGTGCGCAAGTCAGTGGAGAAGGACCCTATGCTGCTCTCTGGTTAGTGTGATTTGACCTTTTTGACAGTGTGTATCATAGTGACTGAGAAGCTGCTATGGAATCCAGATGTTGCTAATCAGATCAGTTCGTCTCTGGTTCCTGCCATGATCTCTTGGGTGCTTGGCCTTCCTCTCCTGCCTGCTGCTATTCTTAGACTATGTCTGCCCTTGCTAACTTTATTCAATTTATTAGGCTTTCCTTCCATCCTGAATATTTTATTGAATAATAGTCTAATGATATTTTCCAAAAGATGGAAGGCATGGTAGATAATCCTTAGGTGTGTAGAATGAACTAATGCAAGACTAGAAGAAGGGAATCCTGTGCGCTGTGTATTATCACCAACATCCACAACATGAACTTTTTTCCAACTTACCCAGTCAGGCAAGCGACTGGAAAGTGTACTGTCCTGAAACAAATTCTGAAACAAATTTATACTGTCTACTGATTGCATTTTAAAATGTTATAAACAAACACTAGCTTTTTTCACTGTTGTACATGCAATATGAGATAGATTTGACACTCAAGTGACTGTTTTATAGAAGTTGTAGCTCTGACAAAAAATAACCACTTTTGTCTGCCCTGATTAGATTTAGTCTTGCAAACTTTGCAGAAAATCTTGGACACAGAGAGGTCAAAATCAACCAGCAAAAAATGAGTTTTCACATTTTAATGAAAACTCATTGCTTCGTATATGTGCTTCATCATGTGCTTTATCAGCATTAATTAATCAGTTAACAGGACAGGCCGTGCAAATGAATAGGAACATTTTCTGCCTGATGGGGGGTTAAATATTCAAGTGAATTGACTTTGGCCTCAGTTACGTTGTTCTTTTAGCACATTGCCACCCCCACACATGCACTTGCACAACCAGGCAAGTTATTACTTGTGCTGCTGTTCCAACATCACATTTTACTACTGTTGAGCCCTGATCCAACTCAGAAACTCTACTTGCCAAAAAATGTACAAAATACTATGACTGGGTTAGCATGGTGAGCACTCTAACCCTTCTGTGAGTAGGTAGCCCTATACTCAGCAGGGGGTGCTGCACTATGTAAGTGACACATTTTCCCCTTCATCACCATTAAACATTTATGGGACCTGTCGCGCCTGTCTATTTGGACCAGGTGCCTCCAGTTCATGGTTTGTCGTACTTACCATTGATGACCAGGAGCACCCTGCAAGTCCTGTTGTTTAGATGCTCCACTGAAGTTTTTTTCCTTGTTAAAGTCACTGAGGCCTTTAGTCCTCACACATCTAACACGTGTACTATGAAAACCAACTATTCACTTACTGTCTTATACGGTATAGCCAGAGATCTTAACAAGTGCAATTGTAATGATATTAATCAAAGTTATTTGGTAATCAGTATCTGCTTGGTTTTAATGTTATGTGTGATGTGTATGTGGTCACTCAATAGAGCACGTGCATGTTTTCAGACAGGAAAACTTTCTCTTCTCGTTAGCTTCATTCTTCTTTCTCCTAGGTACCCATGTGATGGAGGGATCAGGGAGGATGTTGGTGACTGCTGTCGGAGTGAACTCTCAGTCTGGAATCATCTTCACTTTGCTGGGGGCTGGAGAGGGAGAAGAGGAGAAGAAAGAGAAAAAAGGTAAGTTGCTCACACAATCATACACAGTGAAAGCAATACAAAATAAATACATTTGTGTACAATTAAGACTTTTATCTGATTGTACCTTGTTCCTGAAAATGGTTCAAATGGTGAAAATTCACACAATGGGAGCCTATTTCGATTACTGTCATTAACGATAGTGTGACTTTCTGATTAGGCCCTGTGTCTGCCTGTTGTCCAGTGTTTTGGAGAAGCATGACTTCTTTAGTGCTAAATGCTATGATATAAAATAAACAGCAATTTCCTGATAATAAACAATGACTTAAAATGGAAGTTAAATTTGAAGGCAGTAGTAATCCAGTTGACACACCATCTACTGCTCTTAATGCCGTTTGTTATTTATTGTGAGTTAGAGTTCAATATCCCATACATTATAAGAGGAACAGGTTCGACTGTATAAAAACCTTCAAAAATGACCTCTTATCTCTTTGAATCCTGATGATACGACAACCGTCATCCTTGGATAAGAATCAGAAAGCGTATAATTGGCCACAATTTCTGAGTGGAATAGGGGACATTTTGGTCTTCCCTGCCAATTAGAGTGACAATGGCCGATTGTAGATGAATCTCAACATGTGTAGAGACTTAGTCAGTTAGCAGTATGCCTTAAATGGCATAGGCCATCTTGTGATATGAGCTGAAGCAATTAGTGGTTTCAGATGTGTCTCATCTATTAGCTCTCGCTATCCAAGCATTTATTGAGACTCAGTAAATGGTTAGGAACTGGCTAACACTCATCTGGAACAGTATATTGAACAATATAAGATACCTGATTGTGTCTACGCATTTTCAACATAAAAAGAAAACGAAAAAGTAAAGGAGTGGCAATTTGCCCATAAACCATATAACCAAATTTCATGTTATAAGTGTTTTTTTTATAAGTTTTTATAATAGTTTTTTAATTGAAAAGAGTTTAAGGTTGAGCCAGAGAGAAAAGCAAGCAAAGACAGTTAACAAACAGAGCTTAGGGAACCAATGCTTGTACTTGGCATACAACTCCTGAGTTATTGACAAGGTGTTTAAATAGGAGAGAATGTGATTAAATGTGAGACAGGTTTGAGGAATCAATAAGCAAGACTAGGCTGGGGGCATGTGAGAGTGCCTGGATATATTTTTGCCAGGTGTAACAGTTAAAATACTGTACGCTTAAAGAAAATATCAGCTCTTTAAAAACTGAATTGAACAAAATTAAAAACGTGTTTCCTTTACTCCTCTGCATTGATCAGTGCAAATGCATTCAGTGTGAGCAGCAGCAGATCAACAGCAACAGCAAAGTAGAAAGAATGATTTTTTTAAATGCTATTCCATTCAACATAAGTGAAAACACAACTTCAAAAAACAAACAAAACTTTTGTTTTTAGTTTTGGGCTTAGATCTTATTTCTGATTTTAGTATATAAAATTGATGCATCACTATAAAGGCTTACTGAATATGTACAGATGTATGCCTGAGTGCTCACCAATCCGCTTTGTGCTGTTCAATTCTCTGTTACTATATGACGGTTTGTGAAAAAAATATGATGCACTTGATATTGTAAAGATCCTGAAAATCGATTGTGACAACCAAATAAAAAAGAGTGAAATTAAATGTAAAGTTAAAGACTGTCAGACTGGTGTTACTTTCATACATCTTTGTCTGCAAAAGATTTTATGAATTCTTAAATTATGAATTTCTCGCAGTCCGAGCAAAACATTTGATTCTTTTTTCTTTAGCAAAGAGAAAAAGGACTGTAAATGAAGGAGAAAGAGATTGTCCTGCTGCTCTTCTCTGATTTGTTTCAGCTATTATATGTAGATGTTCTGACTCAACAATTGCAATTATGCAACCGTATCTAAAGACTTCTCCAAGCGTGATGTTCTGCATAACAGCACACATGTATCCCCACTCCATGGCATACCCTCACATGCCTGGCAGTGTTATGATTACTGTTTTTTTTTTTGTTTCTTACCTCCATCTAATCCTAAAACCTTCCGCAATACCTCCTCCACACCCACATTGCCCTAAAAACCCATCCTCTCACGCTCCCCAATCAGAAGAGAGTAGTCACTCATTCACTACTGACGCCAAACAGAGCATCACTAATGGTACGTACTGCTGAAGACAGATTAGATTTCTGATGTATATACTTGCATCAGGTGCAGTAAACATTAGGCTGTACATTAGTAGTTAAGTAAAACTTGGGCCATTCCACATAAGGACATCCTAATTAAAATGAAATCAAGTTGCTAACTGGGACTTTAGTGTTACTTGAATGTGTGTTTATGTACGTGTATTTGCATGTGGTGCATGTAAAGTGTACATGTCCTTTCCATAGTTTTGTTCTCCCTTGTTTCCTTTGCTGAAAAACACTGTGTCTCATTTTGTCTGTCGCTCTCATTCCCCTGGTGCGCTCCTTTTCTCTTTTTCTTTCTCTTTTACTTTTCTGCTTTTCCCCTATTTGTCCATCTCCCTTCAACGTTCCCCTTTTCTACCTTTGCCTCTCTCTTCCTTTCTCTCATTCACAGGCAAGCAGCCAGAGGCCGCAGTGGAGACCAATCAAAATAAAGGTACTGTCGAGATGTTAGTTTAGCTATATCAGAGAGGCACTGAGGGGTTAATTATTTAATTGTGGTGAAAGATGTTTACCTAATAGCTGTAGTTAATCTGTTGATAAAGGAGACTCATTACTGTGGAGACATCCTAATGTCATGTATGCTCCTGTGGATGTTTTAGTGTGTCTAATAGTATCGTATTAGGGAAGACCTTTGTTTTTTACTGTAACAGCATACATGATTGTCTGGGCTTTCCCAGCCCTTTTGTGTACTGTGTTATAGTGTGTTGCAACATTGTTACGTTGTATTCTGTGGAAAGAGACATCCTCTGCAAACATTTTGCTGAACAGCGCTAAAATGTGCCATCTCTGTGGGAGCTGATAGGGAAAAAACAATGCACGTGTAGAAGCTTTGTGTTTCCACTGTGCTGTCAGTGACTGTGTCTGTATTCGTCTTGCTTTCTCTTTCCATGTGTCCACTTTTGTGTGTATTCCATATATAGTAGATCTGTTCAAAGTGTGACGTAAAATGTTAGGTAAATTTGTATACCTGAATGGTTTGTATTAGTCGCAGTAGTTATTAGCTCTGCTAGGAGAAATTTCATGTCTGTATGTAAAAGTGCATACCTTCTGTCCCGCCCATTAGCCAAGAAGCAGGATGGAGCAGTTGCCATGGAGATGCAGCCGCTAAAGAGCGCAGAAGGCGGGGAGGTGGAAGAGAGGGAGAAGAAGAAAGCCAGTGTACCGAAGAAGGAGAAGTCTGTTTTGCAGGGGAAACTTACCAAACTGGCAGTGCAAATTGGCAAAGCAGGTTAGTGGCAAGTACAGATCCATCAAGGGACACAGTGGATTTGAGTGGACAACAAAAATTACTAGAAGTTTTTTATTTCACATAGTGAAATATCCCCAAATTTTTGTGAGCAGCGTACAGTATATGGCCGAACATTGTAATCTGAATTTATCTCGATCCACAAAATGGTTTAAATAAATTTATGGCCATTTAATCAATGTCTGTTCATGTTTGTTTTAGTTTATTTTTTTTTGAGTGCTCACAAACTTACTTTGTGCTGTTTGATTCTCTAGTGCTATATGATACGGTTTGTAAAACAAAAACAGATACAGTTCAAAGGTAAAGATCCTAAAAACTGATGGTGACAACCAAATAAAAAATGACTTAGATTATATTTGTCAGGCTGGTGTTAGGTTTATAAACTAAAGATATTACTGTATTATTTCTCACAGTGTAATAAAGACAGCTGATTATTATTACTTTAGAAAATTGTAGAAATGCAGAAAAATGTAAATGAGGGCGAAAACGATTGTCCTGTTGCTCTAAGAAATTCATAATTCGGGACACTTTTAAGAGTTTTAAATATGTACAGATGTATGCACACACAAAAAAACTACACATTACAAAAAAAAAAAAGGTAGAGTCAGCAATTTTTCCTCCAGAACAGTTTTTTGTTGTTGTTTTTTTTTGCTTATAAAACATATGGTTGAACCCTGTTTTCGGAATGTATTCGATCCACAAAATGGTTAAAAAAAAGCTATGGCTGTCCAATAAATCCAACTTTGCATAAATAGGAACAAAGTTACAGTCTGTGTTACGTTGGGGCACTTTTTGGTGTCACAAGAAATTGAAATGTTTGTACTTTGCTTAAAGGTTCCATTTTTTCAGTGGCATCTCTGATACATTTATGTACCGTTTGCAAGCAGTTTTCTTGAAAATACCCTTTGTATTCACATTACAGTTACTATGATAATGTCCATTCAACGTCCATTTCAGTGAACGTCCTGTTTCACAGAACGTAACGTGAACATCAAATGCCACATAACCCCTAATGAATATTCAGATAGCTAGTCTATTTTATTATTTTCTATTTAAAAAACTCATGTGGTTCCTATATTTAAAACTCTAGTTACCTCCAGTTATATTAATGTAATATGGTGGGACATGGGACTTTCAAATTGGTCCTGCTGTCTGCCTGCCTGTTATTTACATACTGGACAATTCTTTGCCATTCTAACGAGCAGGATCACAGTTATCACTGTGTACTACCATGTACAGCACTTGTGTGTGAGCATGTGTGCTAGTGCTTAACACTACATAAAATAAACAACCTTTACCTCATTATTACTTACTGAATTAAAGAACAATAGAGGGTAAAGGGAAGATGAAATTCAGAATGACATCTATGCTGCTTATAAAAATTATTGGATATTTTATTATGGGATACAGTCAATTCCAGTTAATTGGACCACATCGGGACGCGATGGTTTTGGTCCTAATAACCGGCTGGTCCGATTAAACAAACATGCCCTATGTTACAAG
>JAUZSU010028581.1:0-34429 GCA_034780255.1 Parotocinclus maculicauda | reverse complement strand
AGTGCTCGATGCCGAAGTTTGTTTCGCTTTGCAGTGACATTTAGAGAAGTACCACTGCTGCAAAAGAAGTTCAGAGGTCCACCTCGCTACACATTCACTTGGTTGGAGGTGCCTCACCTGGGTCAGTTCCAAGCAAACAGCATGCTGAGTAAACGCAAAGGTCACTGTGGAAGGACAGCAAGTAAAATGAATTGTAAATTATGAATGGAATTCAATCTGCCTGGAGTAGCTGCAATAACTATTTTGCTACCCGCATTTACTGAAATGCCGACGTTGACCCACTTGTGCCTGTGGATGTTTGCGACAGGCAATGTGAAAACTGCGGCAATACAAATACAAATTCGCTCATGCATAAACACCTACATGACAATGAAATGTTATTACTGATGCGACAAGTTTACACCATCCAGTTTCAAAATCTCACCAACATACCCTTCATTAATTTAGGCAAATAGCAAAACAAACACCAGACAAAAGCTGTAGGAAGAAAACAGACAAGCAGACATAGGCAGACATCAAGCTTAGCATATTCGTTATAAGGCTTGTGTTTAAATGCCACAACGGCAAGCTGGGCTCATATGCCACACAGTTACAATGGCTGTGCCTGAGGGAGCAGTGGCTGTAGGGTGGACCATCTGTGCTACAACATCGACCCCTGCTGGTCCTGCAATGGACCAATGCCTCATTCAGACATTCAGAATACTAATCTGCATATGCCCAGTGGTTTAGTATATGCCCAGTGGACTAATGCTGGAAAGACTCGTTTTTTTACTTGATGAATTTTACATACAATCTGCCGATTCTGACCAATTTCATTTTTTTTCTATCCAAGAATTATACATTTTTAAAACATTTTTTAAAGAAATAGGTCACTACATGGCTTGCATTTGTAACTATCAAACATACCAAACCTGCTTTACTAAAAAACCTTGATAAAAGCCTTTTACCAGTTAGTGCAAAATGTACAAAATTAGCTTTATTTATTGTCACTTTATGGTCATTAATAATCAGTTTAACAGACCCAAGGTAGTATTGATAAACAGGGTTAATTCAAAGCTAGTCATATATAATAATGCCATACAAAGTAAGTCAAAAGCCACACAACCCCCTTTTATTTTAGAAACAAAAAAGAAATTGACATATCTGAACACCCCAGCAAGTAATGGGTGAGAGGGCATTTATTACATTTACAATGCAATTCATTTAACAGGTATGGGCCAGACTCTGGTCAAAAATATAGAGCTGTCATAGTGTAAGTATTCCCAATAGCTCAAACAAAAAATATTTTACAATAATCAGGTCTACACAATAAGTACAGGTCTAGGTAAAAAAAAAATCCTGGTCAAAAAGCAGCATCAGTCGTTGTCAGATAATTTATGATAAGACATTAGGTGTTTAATACAGCTGAGCATAAAAACGGGTTTAATGCTTTTCCACAGAAGAGCAAATTTCACATCAATAATAAGAGCTCAAACGATATTAAATGGAAGAAAGCAGGGGTATGAAAAACTATGGCTTCCAAGCTCATGGGAAAAACATTTGATTGCAGCTAAAGTCCTCTATTAGGCCGTGGAGGCAATGGATATTTCAGGTGCCGTCTGTGCTGAAAATAAGACGTCACCATCTGATCAGGTGAAACCTGCAGTTATGTTCATGCTGCTGCTTTATTATGGTGTTCACCTCCGTCAGCGAAGACAAATTGGCCCTCTACTCACTCCTTAAAATATGAACACAGTGTTCACCATGGAGCTGACCCACTCAGAGAGGTTCTTTCCAAGGACCAATCTGTGAACAGAGTGCAATTTCTGTCCGTCATCCCTACACCAAACACTACACTACATTCTCAAATGTATGCGCACCCTCCTTCAAACTAGTGCCTTTTGCTTGAAGTGACACTCACCTCTACCTTTATAGATACAGTCGTCATAGACGGAACATAAAAGCAGAATGAGATAAACTGAAGAGCCTCCTGACTTACATATCACAATGGAGGTAGACCACACTGATAATCACGACTACATGTCTGTGTACGTCCACAGTCATGTTCCAAATGCATATAAAAATGGGACTATGGTGGCTATCGGTTAAGGTTCTAGACTATGGACAAGATGACAGATTTCATCCCTGTCAAGCTGACACTGTTGGAACCTTAAACAAGGGCCTTAACCTACACTGTATTGGACTGTATCAAAAAGAAGTCACTATGGATAAATGAAAACATACAATGTAAAACAATAAATGGAAAACCCAGTCACTATTAGCACCCACAAGTGTAAACGTGTGGTTTAGTTGTCAATAAACTTAATAATACTAATATTTAAACATATGCATGCAATTGGTATATCCCATATGACCAAAAGTTTTGGACTCCAAAGATAGCATCTTCACCTGCTCCAACCAATCACCCAGCCATAACTATTTTGAAATAACCGAAATTATTCTGAAGCAATAACTTTAGAACATTTCTTAATAACATAATGAATTCACTTTCTAAACTGACTCTGTACTTGCAAACAGCTTCAATTTAAATCACAGGCATCTCATTATATGCACTAGACCTCCAGTGGGTGAGGTGCAACAAACTTCTATTGATATTAGCTTTAATCACTGTTAACCAAAACTTTTACACTTGATAAATATGTTCTGAATAATTTCTAGCTTTCTAATGTCACCTCCACCTACACACACTGTACGGTCTTACTGTATGGTCTTAGTCATGTCCCTTCATTTAACACAAACAAGACATGTTTCAGGCTACGGTAGCTTTATTACAGCACAGACCTATCTTGGTTAAAACATTTCACTTGGATATAGTATTTTGCAAAAGTGAATTTCTAGGGTGTAAAAAACCATTCCCTGGGACAAACTTAAATCAAAATTTTCTATTAATTGACATACATTAATTAAATTAAAAAACTCAACATCAAGTTGTGAGTTCGCAGTGGTTTGGGCGTCCTTCCAGACGATCCATTAGTGTATTTTGTCCCCGAATTTACTTGTTAATGGTTCATTAATATTTGCAGATACAAAATGTGTCATATTTAGAACATATTTTTATAACACCATGTATCATTAAATTTAGTTAATACTAAAAGTATTACAGTACTGCAACATATCCATACTATAAACCCCTACAGGTTTGTGCAATTTAATGGCTGCACTACATTCTGTAAAACGCGATGTTAACTGTAATGGACATTGACTAGACAGTAAGATTTAGGTTTGATATCAATATAAAGGGTAATTTCACATGAAAACTGTGTGCAAGCAGTACCGAGATGCTTTAGAGATATCACTGAAAACATAAGTGGAACGCTACCATCTACACAGCATCCCAAATATCCCCAGTTTCTATTTTGAGGGGGTAGGGGTTGGGGCAGTAATGTACAGATATGACCCTGTCATCTAGTGTAGTATGTAGTATGATGGAGATGCCACGTCTATTCCCATTTGTTTAATGGATACCAAAAATGCATTGATAGACATAACATGAACAACCCAGATCAGCCAAATGAAACAGATGTTTTTTTTTTACATATTTCTGGTTTGTACTGTACAATCATTGGGTATAAATGTAAATGTGAATAGCTTAGGCTTTATCTTCTTAACCAAGGCTTTCTTACAGGTACTCATATCACTTCCATTTGGAGGACACATGAAAGTTGTACACTTGCCTGTCTATTTCTGTCCTCTTTTCATCAGGCTGGCTCTCTTTGGTTTTGTATAACACCAAAACCTCTCTCTCCTGCTTTCCATCCATCACGACAGCGGTTTGACAGCCATTTTACATGTGCATACAGGACAGCTTTGTTTTTCATTATCGGCAGCCTTTGTCAATCGAGTTTAATATGTCGCTTCCCTGCTGTTTTCCTTCACTCTCATAACCTTGTTTATTCTAATAGCATATTTCCAGACTCTTGCTTTCGTACTTTAACTCTCAGCTCTCCTGTGGGCGACAGAGAACCACCTATGGCAAATTGTGCATAAGAAAAAAGCAAATAGCACAGTGATTAAGAAAAGACCACAAACAGCAGCATAATCAGACAACTGAATAATTCATTAGGAGTGGTTTTAATACAGCTTTGTTAATGTGGATTAAAATGGCTTGAGCTAGAAAGCCATATAACTAGAGTGTGCAAAAGATATTTCTAAATTTCTGGTTTAACATGAGTAAAGTGTTATTGCAAGAATTGCTTATATTTATAATGTAACCCCACAATCATGCTGTAGCTGCCCCCGGTTGATAGGATGTGCCGAAACTCACCTCAAAGGCTATAAGGTTTTGTTTTATTTTTACTTATATTTAAATTGTCATGTATTTATTGGTTATTATTTGCCCAATTCACACTTTTAGTCAATAATAATAATAATATACAAATAAAGGCATAAAAAAACAATACTTTGGGGGTCAGGAATGGACTATTTACTATTTTCTTATAGGAAGATTTAAATCTTATTTCGAATGGCCTTCTTTGAATCATAATGTTCCACTGTAAACCAACCATGTAATAATAATAAAAACAATTTGTTAATTCATATATTGTAAACTGTTATGTAATTTGTATTTTCAATTGGGGAAAGGCTATTTTTACAGGTTCTTTAAGCAAGACTTTACTCATAGGCTGCATAAGAATGCACTAAAGTATAGCAGTATTTATTCATTCTTACTGAGCTCTTCTACAGTCTCCAAATCTCTCCAGAGAAACTTTACTCGGTATACCTGAATATATCCAGAAATGAAACGCTTACAATGGTGGAGCTTCCCTGCACTGTGGATTTGCCTGCTTGAACTGCCTACATCATAAAATATCTCAATTCTCCTGAAGAGTGTGGCACAGAAAACACAAATCTAAGAGAATTCTATAATTGCTTCTGAAGGGCCTTTTCACACGTCTATCTCATGTGTAAAAAGACCTATAGCCCTTTCTCTTCACAAAAGCAGCTCACTTCCATTGGGAAACTAAATAACGATGGTTTCTGTTGTTTCACCTCGTAAATATCTCTACTCACATCCAAGTGATGTGTTACAGCTGCTGACATTTGTGTGCAAGGTTGTGCAAGCAGCACTGCACAGCAGACCATACCTGACAATGATTTGCAATGATTTGATGGCTTTGCTTTACAGACCTGACCAATCTATGATCAGTTCTGTCACCTTACTTGGTCTAGACTTAAAAGTTTAAAGTTAAAAGTTTCTCTTAACCTGCAATAATACAATGCGTTTCAGGCAGTAAAAGCGGCATCACTCAGATGATTCTGTGGTCTACTACAACAGTCCACCACAGGGATCCAGGTTCGAATCCTTGCAATGTCACCCAACTAGGTGAGGTGTCAGTATGCAGTCACAATATCTGCATCCTTTGCTTTTGAGATACACAACACATATGTCCCACAACTCTAACCAGGACAGGCAAGGATACAATGTGAAAATAAAATACTTTTTTATAGACTTATCCTGCTTCCTGAAAGCCAATTGCATGTATTTATAGATCCTCTGTCGGCTGCTTAAAGTGGCTCATGGCCATTAAGTGTAAGTGCAACACACAGAGAGGATTTAGGGGTCACGATTTATTAAGCTCTAAAATATGCATACTTCTTGCTTAGTAAGATATAACTGCTGTTTTTCTTCTTAATTACTTGACTCTCAAATAAACTGAAGTTAGAAGAATAAAGATCAGAACAATCCCCTACACAAAATGTACTGGGTTGTAATAAAGCTATTATCGGTACACATTCACATTCATAGCATTTAGCAGGCACCTTCTCCTGAGTGACTTACACCTGATACTATATCTGCTTTCAACCCTGAACTCGTTACTTGGTTCATTAAATTTTGATTCATTTGTATCACTACACTATGTTCAAACCACAATGGACATTCAAGACTTTTGGAATAGACACGCTTATTTGCTATTGACAATTTATCCTGTACATGGCCGCAGTAGATCACAAGAACACTGGATGATGTGGGGGATAAATTATTTGTTGTTTTTCAGACCACCAAATGTATAGCACACTTCATCACTCGCTCGGGAGACAAAATCAATTTAGATCTATAAAGCTTCTTAGTTTGTCTCATAAATTAAATTAGAATGATCTATGTTTTTCATATCACGTTTCTAATACATTCTAAATTGAAGTATATTTTTATTTTGAAAAGCATGTGGCTATGTGAGTGATGTTCATGGTTTTTGATTACCTATCGTACCTGTTGTGTTCCATTGTCCCCAATCTCCAGGTTTTGATCCAGGCAAGATAAAATGCCGATATTTCGAGTAAATAAGATGAAGAGTCACGAAGTACGGTGTTGGGCTAAACCGTACTCATATTCCGATACACAGTGGGTACACATGCTGTACAACCTTTAATCCCGAGTCTGAGCTTTAATTAACGTCACTAAGACCAGATTGCTTGAGAAGCTGCTTTACACCAAAGTTGAGGGAAATATGCACGCATAAACAAAAAAAAACTGTCTGTAATGAACAAACAAACATGTATGAACATATGCACCTGACCCTACAACTCTAAATAAATGTGATGACACCATATAACATGTCTACTTACATGTAAGGTGCATTGAAGCGCACAACGATTTTTGTAACAAAGAAAAGTGGACTAACCTAAGCATTTCTATCATCAGAATGGTGATCCAAACCCCCTTATCTACCCCATCTTGGGCACTCCGGTTGCCCCATACTGACACATGGGCCTACATCTGTGTCAACACTATCAGGTTGGCACAACATGACGCTTGAACAATGCGGAAGTATTCTGATAAGATTATCCTCTTGCACTTTTACAGTATGTAGTCAAACACAGCTTGCCACATATAAATCAACTCCACATCTGACAACCTTCGCACGCTACATGCTTTCTATCTGACTTATGGCTGGGGTAGCATAAATCATGATATTGTGTTGTGTTTCAATTTCCCCAAAGGCGCCGACTTTACAGCACACACCTTGAATGTCAATGTATTAAGAAGGGTTTTGGGGGAGAGGGGAGACTGATTACTTCGACCCTCAAAAGCATTATCCAGGTGGGAACAGAGAATTGTAGACTTGCTCTGGTATCTTGAGGAAAACATGTGCATACAAGAGTGGCTCAGTGATTAAGGTTCTGGATTACCAATGATAAGTTGTGTGGTACACAGTCCAGTACCATAACCAGAGTCACAACAGTACCTCAGTAAAAGTAAGGTCCTCAACTTTAAATCCTTAGTTTCTTTGTTCAACTGCAAGCTATTCTAGATGGTATAATGCACAGTAGATGTGTGGCACTTGGGCAACTGACTGCTGTCCATGGTTCTGAAACTGGGCCATGGTCAAGTATATTAACTGCTGTGCTTTCATAGAACCCACATCTAGATTCACTAGTTTTACTAATTCATCTTGATTCAGAAAACATGGCCCCTCCCTTTTTCTAAAACCTTCAGCCAACTGTTGCAACTGCCTGGTGTGTACACCATCTCTGTGTTTGTATACAGTATTGTAAGTTCTATACAGTACTGTGTCTTATGCTGCCTTGCATCAGATTTGTTGTTTCAGCAAAGGTGTAATGACCACACATAATTATTTATCTGTCTCTTCATTAAAATACGACCAGAAAATACAGGAAATGTGTATGCTCAAATTTTTTTAAAATTAGGTAAAATTGCTTCAATAGGTTGCAGTGGCAAGTACATATTCAGACCTTCCCTTAAGCAAACAGCAGCATCTGGCAGCTTCATCAGGTTGACCCTTCAACATTCCAAGGAAGCTGGAATAGGAATTTCATAAGAGTAGAACACCAGAAACCAGTTTTTTAGGGAGGCCATATTAAGTACTGAATTTCACCTGCATAAGTCTTTGTTGTTGTTTTTTTGCCAAATTGTGTTTTGCATTTTAATTAATTTTCTTTTGGTTTCTCAATAGAGACTCATAATAAAATAGATATGTCATTATATTTGTTCATTTTATCATTACTAAAACAACTCAAATGCAATGGTGGCCTAAGGTTTACACATTACAGATATATAGACAGACAGATAATTATAATTCTGTATTTTATTAGAAACCATGAATATTCTGTATTTTAAGTAGAAATTGCACATATAGGATTCTAAGCAGTTTTGATGTGAGAGCTTCAGAGAAACAATCTGAGGCTGTAGGTGTCCATGTGTCATTACTTAGTCAATAAACCTTTTTATCTATTGTACCGTTATCCCGTAATAGCTCAATTCGAATAAAAGCCATTCTGGATAGCGTAGTATTTAGTAAATAAGCAGTGCCCAGGCAAATGATCCTGATCCATGGTGCTGAAACTGTACTAAGCTTCAAATATTGGATCAGGCTGGTCATGCCCATTCAGAATCTGGAGATTTGCGGAGCCTCACATAAGAAGTGCCATCTGTACCCACCAAGCTCCAAGACAGCCAACAAGCAAGAAATGAGTCCCTCGAGTCATATGATATTCTCAGGGCAGTGGAGAGAGCCAGATAATCTGGACACAAGTGGTCAATTTAAAAAGTGGCATTTGAAGATTTGGCACCTTTTTTGTGTTTATTTGTTAATACCATCTTCATAGCATATTATAGAGCACCTCTGCTTTGAGGTCTGAAAGATTTTAGAAACCCTGGTCAAAACGCATATTTAATTTTTTTTCTGAATTAAAAAAGCTTAAAATTTGCTGTTAAACATAAACAAGTCATTCCTGCATGTTTTACTTCTAAGACAGACATATGGACTACAAAACATAAATATGGGCACTGGTCATGATAGCCTGATGATCTATTAGTATTATGTAAAATCTCATAATCTTTCTTATGTATCCATTAAATGTGTTTATTATGCAGATGATTTGCTATATGTAAAAAATGTACCCTGTGTGAAAAAAACTAAACAGATGTATGGACATAGGGGTGGAATATACTGCCAAAATCCATGCATTCATTCAAATCATGTACACTCCTGGATAAAAAAAATAAAATCCAAACCCCATATTGAGTTTTGCTCCAGTTAATGATAATGGATTCAAACAACAGTAGTGACGAGTTGCTGAAAATGTTTCCCAGTGAGTTTGTGTTTATTGTAAGAAAAATGCATCTATAGGCCTCAAATCTGGACAAAACCAACTAAATAATCCCTTAAAAAATTGTGTTTTGGACAATTTTAAAGTAACAGAGGTTTGTTGATTTGGTTTCCTGTAAAGTAATTCAATATTTTCACAATTTCTATTTGTGTAGAGATTAAAAACCTTACATCTATACCCAACACCTATGAGACACTTCTACAGTATTGTCTAATGATCGTTACAAATAAAATCACAAAAAATAGATTTTTTTCAATGTCTCACCTGTATGGACATAACACATCCAAGACTGTCAAAACACATACTTTTGCACATTTGTGTAGCAGAACACAGACACAAAATGTTAACATATTTGCACTGAATTCAGTCAATGCACTTTCGCATAGGCTTAGATATCTATTTCACCAAAAAACATCAACAACAATAAAACCTTAATTGAAACTAATGTAATTATACTTTGTCACCCTGTGTGGCAGAATGACACCCACTGTCTGGACTATTTGGATTTCAGTCTTTAAGCTTATGCACATTTTAACCACAGACCCTATTAGCAAAAACAAGCTACAAACTGTGTTTTAGATTTTTTTTTTTAGTTTGTCAGCCTTTGTGGTTTCCCTACAGGACACACCGGCACTGTTTGGCACTGCTGGATTAGCCATTAATCACATCGAAGCCTTGCTGTAATAAGACCTTGTCAGGAGTTCGGCTCACACAACAATCTTTATCAAAGCTTTACACTGGCACACGTCCTGGTTTGTGAGTGATAGACGTTGATAGACGCTCTGATGCCAAGCTGTAGCCAAAAAGTGGCAGTGTATATTTCCTGTAGAAGCAAAGCAGCTGGCTAAACAGAGGATGACCTGGATTACAACAAGATAATTTTTCTTTCCTCTTAACATCATGCCTCTCAATCCACTAAAGCACAATAGCAACGCTTTACAAATGACGTGCCACCAAAATGATCGGTTAACCTTGTTGGATTTGCTGTAACCAGTGAGGTAATGGACTAGAAATGGAACAAATGAAGGTGCAAAGGCAATTCACTGGCCTTGACTGTATTCTTGTGAATGTTATAAATGTGTCAATATCAGTAATCTGTTAGTGTCGAGGAGTTGTAGATGGGAGCAAGAGCAGTCAACTGCCTCGAGGAAAAGCCTAAGACATCCTTTAATTCCTGTCGTTCCGAGGAGATTTTCCATTTACAGCTAATATTTCCAGCATTTCTCTGACGCAGAAAAAGCTCAAAGGCCGGTAATTAAACACCCAAAAGGCTTTTCATTAACTAATAAATGCAGCCATTAAATTACAGCTAAACGCCTACTTAGAGGAAGCTTGAGCGAGAACATAGTGGTTTCAGGTTTAAGAAAATAAAAAATGCCTGGCAGATTCACAGTCAAAGGATTAAATATGAGACAATATAATAAATGTTTCTGATTACAGCTCTAAAATCTTAAATAATGACTTGTGCGTACATAATAAATAAGAGATATACTGACAGAAAAAAAAATTGGTCCAATACAGTGAAATCTGTAGCCATCTGACTGACTACACATGTAAATTAGGCCATTAATTTGCTTTTAATTAACAACAGAGCTGCTGCAGGTGTTGGCTGTTTATAGGAATTAAACAGATAGTTGTGATCTTAATTAAATAGAGTTCTTCACCCACACACGCGATTCGTAGCCACCAGTGTTGATGTTCACACATCTTTTCTATTCATCTCTGCACAGCACTTGACAACAGTATGCACAAAGCTGGTTATCTGTGTAATCAACACATAATTTAATATAAATAAATAAATAAATAAACAAACAATTCTGGGTACTTATGGCATTAAAATCATAAAATAAAACAACTAAATACTGAATATACAATTTATATAATCCAGTAAATGTACTATACATTTTTGCGTATTTACTGTATTTTAACTGCAGTTAATCAAGTCAGATTTATTCATATAGTGTTTTTTTGCAAATGGAGCATTGTCTCAAAGCAGTTTTACAAAAATCTAAGCCCAAAGTCAGAACAAAGCAAACCTAGGGCGAGAGGACTCCCTAAATGTTAAAATCCTTAATTTAAAAAGGGATCCAACATTCTCGGGCACAGAGAGACAGCCTAAAATCATACAGCCATTCATTTAGAAAAACCCAAGTATCTTATGGAAAGGTGCCCAAACTTCTGCCCAATCTTAAATTGGTCTCATTTCTCATAGACATCTATTTTCCAATATGATAATGCACCATGTTTCAAAGCAAAGCTGGTTCCATGAACATGACAATGAGTTCAGTGTTCTTTAGTCGCCTTTCCAGTCACCGGCTCTAAATCTAATAGAACACCTTTGGAATGTGATAGAACAGGATATTTGCAGCACGAAAATGCACCTGGAAAATCTGTAAAAAAAATAGTGTGATCTGCTCATATCGACGTAGAGAAGAATCTCAAAGAGAGAACTGTCATGAAGAACAGATACTGTTTTAAAAGGTATTAGTTTATTTTTCTGTATAAAATACTTATGCTCTGTTAAGTGATCTATTAGATTCATACAGCTAGTGAGTACAAAGATGAACACAGGTGGGTAAACAAAGTGGCCCTGATTTACACCTGTTTAACTGCTCCTTAAAATCTTGTGGCAGCAACTTCGGTACGTAGACACGGTCGAGACGACCTGCTGAAATTCAAACTAAGTGCCAGAAGCAGATTAGGGAAGAAAGAGGATTCAAGAGCATTTCAATATTGGATATTTAATTATGGGATATTTCATTTCAAGGTATCCCCTCATTTTGGAGGGTAGTGTATTTTGAATTAAAATAAGGCTGACCAATCAGAGCTCCAGCAGTGCGCAAGTGCTTATATGACAAGCAACATGCTGACTATACATGCAGAAAATGGATCTTTAAGCAAATATCTGATAGAATATGGCTTAAAGGTCAGAGAATGGTGATTATAACCTCACAGTGACTCTATGTAACCATTTTCTTGTTTATCAAAGTGCATTCCTCTCAGTTCATGCCCACAAAAACTATACCTTCCCGCACTAATCTTCGCTTGTGTCTTTGTTTTGGTTTTGTTTGTTTGTTTTAAGGTGTCGATGTGAAAAAGACATGGCAAAACCACATTAAGAAAAGAGAAAGGAAAGAAAGCAAAAGCAAGCTGAAGAGGGATTTTAAGTGTTTTGAGCCATGTCACAAAGCCAAATAAAAGCACAGTGGTTTCTTGAACACAACAGTGAGTTTACTGTACTCAAACGGTCCTCACAGTCCCCAGAAGGAGAGATTTGCATCACAGATGTGCAACATTACCATTGTTTTCTCTGAACAGTACTGGTTATGATCAGGTCTAAGTGTGTTTATTGTTTGAAATATTTATATATATTCTAGGTTTTGCAACATGAAGGTTGATTGGCATGCTTGACCCTGTGTTGGACTGGTGTTCTGTCCAGGATGAATCCGGAGATAAGCTCCAGAACACCCACCCCCCCTCTCTTTGACCCTGACAAGGATAAGTTGAGGTAAAATGAGATGCTTTGCTTTGCTTCTATTTTCTGCAGTCTGTACCCAGTTCAAATGACACCATAAAAACCTTTTTCTCTCCCCTTGAAAATTATTTACAGTGAAAAACAACAAACTGATGCCACCACCCTGAGGCATTACACGGACAAAACAAGACTTGCTATTCATAGGTTTTGTAGCATGCAGTGGCCAGTGGAGATGTTGATTCAGGCAGCTAACACACGTCCTCCTGGATCAAATTCAGTGTTCTAGGACAAAGCTCAAGCAAGCCACAAACTTCCCTAGGTAACATTAGGCCTTGTGTTCCTTGTGTTATTTTAATGGTGACCACTGACACAGCTACAGAACACAAAGTAAAACAAGCACATTCCTGTCCCTGGTGGTGTACTTTGGTCCTTGGACATTCCATACAGCTTATACTGCATAAGCATTTTTCCCAGTTTGTGAATCTCTATGGAGTCCTTATGATGGACTAACCCAAACCCATATCCTGCCTTTACAAGCACCCATAAAAAGTGATTTAGCAAGAATAATCAATGTGTCACTCAGAAGGCAGCCAAGGAGCCCAGGGCAGGGTGGCCTGATGAAGACTGCAGGTGAAAGGCTGTGGGATTTAATGACATTTTCAACACACCGAATCCCTCAACCCCTCAAAGAGTCCCCAAAACCCTGACCTCTAGCACCAATGCCATCCCACGGTTACCACCCCATCCTAACTCAATTTCACAGCCTGCTGCTGCCCAGCAATGTCTCATCACACACCTGAAGCATTACACAAACCAACATCTCATATTCATGCTCAATATCAGCAGGGAGCAGGATTGGCCAGACGAACGGAAAAAACATCTACTGTGGCTTGTCACAGTCAGGCTGACTACATGATGCGATTACCGCAGAGGTCACTTTGATATCCGGAGTATACACAGCGTTAATTGACACATCAGTCAATTCATATTGATACTGTTAATGGCTTTGGCAGAAGCTTTAGAATATCACAGGCATATGGCGGCCTAATACAGATAATGTATAATGAAATGCTAATTTAGCCGGATCTTATAATACAAATCATATACCTGTCATGACGTCAACATCAAACTAAAATCTGATCGACCAGTCGGTTCTCTCATGCATTTAAATGTCAAGCTGAACTGAGGGAACTGCCTTCGTTGAGATCAATGGTTAAGGCTCAAACTCTTTGCTCGCTGCCTTGGAGTGTACTGCCCATGAGCAAGAGAAAAGAATAAAAATCCCTTTCTCGCACGCACATACACACACACGCACGCACGCACACACGCACGTTTGTCTATTGTGAAGACTTTTCAGTGACATAAATGACAATGATGGATTACCATAGTAAGCCAATAAAACACCAACACCCAACCTTAACCTCAGCAACCTAAAGCAAATGTATTGACTCGCTTAGATTTTAATTTTTCTAAAAAGGCAATGAAATAAGCAAGGACCTGTAAAAGGGGCCACACTAGTAAAAACTGACATTTTCCTGATAATGTAAGGATATTTGTTCCTCAAAAACATAATCCAAGGTACACACGCACACACTCTTGCAATTATAATGAGGACTTTCCATTACACCTACAAATAACACTAACCTTAAGTTACCTGATTTTTAGCAGTTTTGTAAAAAGCGGTTAAAATGAGCAGGCAGTTAATCATATTTGCCAAAATTTGCCAGTTAATTTATACCTACGTTCCACCCGTTCCATCTATAGAACATGTCATATCAAGTAGACGGCCTTTCCAGGCACTTGACCAGTGTCCTCTGACCTTGGCCCATTGTACTGTGGGTGTAAGACTTAAGCCTTTTTAAACAAGAGAAACTCATTTCTACACCTACAGACGCAGCTCCAATTGCTGCCAGTAATGATAACAGTTTGTACAGCTGAGGCATTGCACTGTCCAACTCCATGTCTTTTAGAAAAAGCAATAATTCACACAGCTTTTCCGTTACCCTGTAACTCCTGATTTGAACACAGAACTTTTAAGTTCAGACCTCAGTCTCCCTGAATCATATTATTTGGCCGTAATTGGGTTTTTTTTACACTTTGGAACGCCTCCTCTGGAAACACTTCTTTCATTTCACGGCTTGACTAATTCTAAGAAGAGCAAACTTTCAGAATTTGAAAAATTATTACAAATATGCTCCATAAGATTATCAAGGATGGCCATGTATAGATTTCAGTAGCGCTCCTTGGATCCTGGAATTGGGAGAGACGGCACTTTCTCATCTCATGGGTTGGATGTGAGACCTGTTGCTTTGGGATAAACAGCTTGTCTGTCATCGTAAGCACCTTTCTAGCTGGCTAGTTCACTTTAACCTAGCCAACAGTATGTATGATTGATTCAACAACTAGCTATATTCAACTCAAACAAGGAAATGTTGAAATTGTGTTTAAATGCAAGTTTTTCCATGTAAGGAAAACAACCAAATGGCTTTGCCAAAATCAAGTCCACCGTATTAGCATTGTCTGGCATACTGTGCACCTTGCTAGCCGGCTAGTTCACTCCGACCTAGACAACAGTAAGAATGATTGATTAAACAAACTAATGACACAATATTAAACTCATGCAAGTAAATGTTGAAATTTGGTTAAGATGTAACAAGGAAATACTGAGCGTGTTTTATTTGCAGTCAGCCCACAGCTGAGCATCCGGGGGTGGGACAAAATCATGGAATTTATATAATGACCGTCAAATTTTAAGGAAAAAAATAACTGTTATATTGCAGTCCTATTGAAGTAAATGAACGCTCAGCTTCTACAGACAAATTCACTGACCATAGACCATATAAGAAAACGATCTCTTGCAGTTAACAAAATAGAGTCAATCAATTTGTGATACAGTTAAGTAGCTGATTTTGAACAAACTTGTCTTTGAGATGAACGTGTTCCAACACATTTGTAGTCAATGACGTGTTAACATAACAAGATATTTGACCATTTTATTCTTGAGATTTTAGGGGAATCTCTTGCAGCTTGAGAAAGTGTAGTTGATTCTCTTCCTTGATTACTGTAGCCATTCAATGCTACAGCTAACATTAACCTCAGTAACAAAGTGAATCTGCTCACTTCTGCTTTTTGTTTCTTATTATATAATTAAAAAAATGACATATTAAAAATGTATTGTACATATAAAGAAGAAATTGAATAAGTGAGGACCAGTTATATGGTCCTCAAGTCCAAATAGTCAGTTTTCCTATGATCCCTATCGTACATTTGGTCCACACAAATATACATGTAGATACGCTCGCTCGCTCGCTCGCACGCACGCACGCACACACACACACACACACACACGACTTAGTCATCATCTCAGTGCGGCCCCACATTTCACATTTCCGAGCCATATAATAAGCAGCATGTGATGAGCTGCTGCCTGCTGGAAAGCTAATCCATGCAAAAAAATAAATTTAGCTGGGTAATTGAGCTCAAGCAGAAGATTTACAAGAGTAGGAGATATTCAGGCGCCGCCTATGTGAACACTGTAACAATAATGAGGTTTGACTGTCCTGTAGCAATACCATTGCATTCTTATACAAATAGATATCAATAAAATAAATATTTATGGAGGCTGGAAGAACCAGCCTTCCCACTCACATTGCCTCATCAGAGGAGAGGTTGCAGAGACAAGATGGGTACAAACACACCTACACGAATACTACACCGTCATTGTAATTGACCACTGTAGCCATGCTGTCAAAATCAAAAACTCTCTTGTATGGTGCCCACATTTGGCTATTTGCATAGATCAATTGATACTATCAATATAAAATGTAGTCAAGATGTTCAAATATTTATAGTTGAATGTAAGGATCATAAATTTGTTGCAATCTATTGATATATTTTTTTCAGATTTTAAACCTGCTGGTCCTCATCAGTATTACAAAATCTCTCATGCTCTTCCCCACAAATATACAAGTCCCTGCCAGCCTCCCCTTCCTCAAATTTAACCAGCAAGCAACCTGGTCTAAAGAAACCACTGAGACCCAAAATGATGGGGGGTTTACAGTACTTGAATGATTAACCATCCAAACACCATACTGTAAAGTCAAGTCAGATTTATTTATATATGGCTTTTTACAACAGAACAATAGCTCAAATAAGCTTTCATTCATTAATTCATTTTCTTATGCACTAGCTTTACAATTTTATATTATTTTCCAATTTAAAACTGAGCAAGTCTAGGGCAATAATGACTGATATTTCAACATATGTGGGGCAGGGATCCATGAGTATTCACAAATATTGGTTATAGTTTATTGCCATTCCGGTAATTAGTCAATGTACATGCCATTTAATTATGAGCCGAAATCTCCAAAGGAAAATGTGTCAAAGGATAGAATTACATGCTTACATGAATTTGGTATTTAATCTTAAGATGATCAGCCGTGCCTCAACACGCTTCCAGCAACATGTGGTAAACATCAGACTGATAGCTCTTTGTTCTTTTCAACACAATGGAATGCCCAATCACACCTGATTGTACTTACAAAAGTTGACAACACTAATTTCCTTTTCAACCAAACTCAGTGAGTCAACGTGATCCTTAAAGAACATTCTTTCCTATGATAAAACATGGACAACAGCTGTGGTTATACATTTCTCAAACTCGTTCGCCCTAGCTCTCAGGTTGGTAGAATGGATCTGCTCAATTCGGGGTCAATTATGGTAATCAAGTATCTGTGAATAACTTTAATTGCACAATAGGCCCTCCCCCGAGAGCTGTGGGAAGCTGCTGGTAAGCACACACAAACACACGTACATGACTAGCTGAGACAGCGCTGACTGCGCTTGACTGACTGACTTCAACTGCCCCATGATGGTCAACAAGCAACATTTGTAGATACAAAAGCAGGTGTAGTGCAGAAGAATTAGGTAGTGTGAACTGAATGATGTCACCTTGTAAAAATCCTAAATGTTCCCTGTACATGTTCTTCTGAACAGCTTTAGCTCCTGAATGCAGAAAATAAGAGGCGCGTGATAGAGCACAGTGAGCAGGTGAGGGACTGATGTGGGACTCACCAGGCCCCTGTGAGCTCTGGGTAGAAGCCAGAAGGCGCACACAAACGCACAAGCCCATGGCTGGCTTTGAGAGCTTTACAACAGACGGAGCTGACTGCACCTGACTGATAAAACTCGCACAAACAGACCCCATGTCTACTAGGAGAGGGGTCACCCCTTCCCAGTACTGAGGTATCAGAGATGCGAGCCAACATTGAAGGCCTCTCCATTATGAGCCTGTCGCTATAACCTTGCCAGGCTGTCTCTCCTGCACAGACACCTGAACAATGCAAGAGGTGGACGCATCAAAAGGAAATGACAAGCGTCCTGGCACGAGTTCCACATGGAAATGTCAGCACAGGCATCAGGCTTTTAGATGCTTTCAGCAGCACAAAGATGCTGGTTAACCCCAACAACATCCCAGTGCCCATAAGCATGTACTTGCCCACCTAAAGGTTACACAGCCCAGTCTCCATTTTGAAAAAGCCTCTGAGGTCGGGGCTCAGACACATACTGTCATAGGAGTAGCCTAAAGAAGACACAAGTCTGCTCTGTGGTCCTCAGCAAGCATTATACTGAGAAGTGCATTTTTATTTCACTCTTAGGGGAAGTGGGAGTGTCATCTTGCCTGATTTTAGACAAAAAAAATAATATTTTTTTCAAGCATATAAAAAAGCAAGTGGTATCTGAATCTTGAAGTGTCTGCATGAAGTGTCCGCTGTGACCCAAATCAAAAATAACTGTACATTGTATCTGCACATTTATGGTAACGGTTGATCAGTCCATCACATAGGCTTGGAAGACCTTTTGAAATTTCCTCTATAGAGCTCTAAAATGTTGGTGGTTTTCCGGTACTTCAGCTAAACATTTCAGGTCTTTCCACAACATAAGGTCAGAACAGATTTGCTCATCATATTCCATTAGCTTTATACTTCTTTAAACATTTTTAGTAGAACAACTTGTGAGCTAAGGGTAGCCATCTTGCTGCATGACAAACAAGCTTTTCAGTTTCTGTCCTGACCTTACCTTTAAAATGAGCTGGTATAATTCAGAGCTCACTGTTCCAATGATAGCATGCCGTCCTGGCCCAGATGCAGCAAAACACTTCTGAATTTTGACAATATCACCATCAATTATCAGACATGGAACAAGAAGCTTATGCTAATTTGCTGCATTTGTTCCTCCATAAAGAACACTCCTGGTTTTACCTATTAACTGCCAATTTCTTTTTCTGAAAATTTTTTACTTTATTTCTGTCCGCCTACATCCCATCCCATCCCATCAGTATCCCCAAATGGGGACCATGGTTTTTAATTGGTTAAACGGCAAATGGACATGTTTGGCAAATGGACACTTTTTGGGGTGCATTTTCCTTGCAACATTGCAAGTTACACCATTGCTGTTCAGTGATGTTCTGTGGTGGAAATGTGGTGGCTTAGTGGCAAGAAGGTCCAAATCCCACTCCGCCAAGCTGCCACCGTTTGGTTCATAACACACAATTGCTTGTACTGCAAGTCACTCTGGTCTGGATAAGGGGTCTGTTAGTGTTCTTTTGATTGTAGACTCACACACATTAGTATTTACCATTGTGACTGAGTTACCATGAGTTCCTTTGTGACCTGGTAGACTATTTTTTTATATATATTATCATATCATACACCTCATAACCTCAAACCTCTGCATGATATACCTGGAGAGGATGAAGGCAGTGCTATACTTAACTAAATGGGCTGTCCAGTTATCGTATCTTAATTCAATAATGCTGCTCTGAGAGGCTCTGGATGCTAGGTGTGAGACAGCTGACAGGAAACATGTGATATGTGACAGAGAAATGGCTGCCAAAACTATATTTTGAGCAAATGCTTGAATTAATAGGGGTTTTTGTTACAAAAATTAATGTAATAATGTGGCCAGTCTTTATGTGCTACATCGTTGCTTGTTTACTCTGCCAATTCCATTTCACAATACTCATAATGGCACACTACTTATGCTACACGCCTGCCAATGAGCAGAACACGGTACAGGTTATGTAACAACATATTTTTAGTACTCCAAGGATTCCAGAATGAAGTACTATTCAGGAGCAGTTTTCTTTTCTGCAGTACTAAATAACTAGCACACCACTGTGCACTCAACACTGAATTACACTGAATTTAGCCACAGGCAGTGTATTTCATGAAGAACACTTAGCCAGGCTGTCTTAGAACTGGGGATATGGGACAAAGGCAATACCATATCACAATTGTTTTTAAGCTGGTTACAGGACTGTGAATCAGAAGTGCCAGTGTTCAAATCCAACCCTGCCAAGCAGCCACTGTTGGGCCATTGAACAAGATCCTTAACCCAGAATTGCTTTGATTGTCTAAATGTAATGCAATGTAACCATAGTGAATACAGTACTTACAGTTTAACTTGCTTCTATCTTATTCATATAGGTTATGCTATATCATCATATCCTTGAACCATTTTCTGTCTGTTGTTGTGGTTAGTTAATTAATAATTTATTTAATAAATATTTGTTAATTATTATGATAAATTGTTTGAAGCAACTGCTGCATGTTCAGTTTCCATTGTGCAAGATCTAATCCAGCTCCATACTGATGTTCAATTATTTTTTATTTGTAAGTAGCCATGCTGCATATGTTGTTAAACAAAAGGCAGGTATGTATGATAAGGACCCACCCACGCTGGGATATTACTGGTTTTATGTGTCTTTTTAAAAATATTTAAGACTGTACATAATCCACGTCACTTGTAATAGTTCAACAGGTGATTTGTCACCTTATTTTGTTTAGTTCAGGGAGGAGTTGCAGTTTTGTACGAATTACAATGTTTATTAAACTTTTCCAGTTGAGTTTGGATGCAAAAAATGTGTACATGCGACAGACACTAATCTAAGCCGTCTAAGGAACATGTGATTCTTCAGAGACATGTTAAAGTTAGCTGCTGCAGCTCATGGAGCTTAATAGGTCAGTTGAACGATCCCAGTGGAGAACACCAACTGTTCTGTTGAATACACAGTTACGGCAATGTCTGCATTGGAATGTTCAGTTAGCATAAGTTGAATGATGTAAATTTAGAATTACATGCACAAATACACTATAATGTAAAAAATATGTATAAAGAAAAATATAGTATTCACAGACGTATTCATTGCAAACACAACCAGCACAATCTTAACAAAGCACAATGAGTGCACCTGAGGGTTAATGGCCTTGCTTTACCGGATTAAATAATGCAGAGGGATTTGAAATTACTTCACAGTATAGTAATCTTTTTATTTTATTTTACATATTATATATTAATTAATATACTTTCTTTAATTATAGGTTCTATTCATTTAACCTACAGCATGTTTATTAAATGTATTATTTAAGTGTATTTTAATTCTCATCTATAAAATATAGGCTGCCCAAGGTAGTTTGGCCCCCTTATAAGTCTTAGTCCAGTCAAGGTTTGATCCTTGTCACATTTGCACAACTGTCATCCTAGACTTGCTGTGGGTCTACATAGTTGTATAGCTGCTTAAAGGCAATGTTTGGCTGTGAAAAGCATTATGTAAATAAGCTTGGATTGACCTAAATTACAGAAGCAGCTAAGGTTTGATCATTGGAAGGTCCACCATTCAAAGGTGCTGAGACTTGATCCATCAGTCTTTCTGGTCATTAGTCCAATATATGACACTATATTAGATCACTGTGGCACTGTCCCACAGAGCAGTGTTGGCTGACGTCTGCTTGAACAGACATGCAATGAAAAATGCTGTTAGTGAAAGTGTCTAAAAGGATCTGGATTTTACACTTAGACATGAAGATAAAGAAGTACACCAGTTACTTCACTAATGACTGACAACCCTTTAACCAGCATCTAATATCTAATATTAAGAGAAATGTCACTAAGCCAATGCTGCATGGCCTTTTTCTATCTTTAACAAGTACAAGTCTAGGCACAGAAGGTCTCATGCATGCTTAGCTAAAACAGCTATCAATTATCCGTTATCATAAGATTTTTTTAAGTCTTGTCATATTTATTTATATAGCACTTTTTACAATTGAGCATGTTCTCAAACCAGCTTTACAATATCATATCTTATAAGGCCAATGCCAAATTGAGCAAGCCTAGGGTGACAGTGGAAAGGAAAAACTCTCAGCAATCAACAAATCTGAGTGCTTGCACTAAGGAGGCTATGAAGCCCAGCTCTGCCCTTAGTGAAACCCGGCCCCAGACGCTCCTGGCCAAAGATCAGGGTATGGCAAGCCAGACATGACCCCATTCTCCGGCCCCAGTAACCTGAGCCATGCATCCCAGTTCAGATTAAAACCCTTTATAAATAAGTATGTATTTTAGCCTAGATTAAAATTGAGAGTGTCTGTATCTTGAACTAAAGTGTGGAGTTTATTCCATAGTTTGAGGGTCATGCATAAGAAAGCCTTTTCCCCTGCTGTGACTTTAAATTACAGGAACTAAATTAAGTCCTGCACCAAGCCATGCAGAGCCTGTCCCAAGCCACGAGCTTTATAAGTATAAGTATTTTATAACCGATGTAAAAATGAACTGGTAACCAGTGTAGAGATGCCTGAACAGGACAGATTTGATCAAATTTTCAAGTTATAGTTAGCACCCAAGCTGCTGCATTCTGCACTAGATGAAGTTTATTTACAGATATTTTAGAGCATCCAGCTAGTAAAGCATTACAGTACCTCTAACTTCGAGTTTAAAAATGCATGAACCAGTTTTTCCGCATCACAAATAGAAAAGATACGTCTACGTTTAGAAATATTACGTAACGGAAAGAAAGCTATTCGTGTGACGTTGTTAATGTGCATGTCAAGGGAGAGATCTGAATTAAATGTGACACCTACATTTTTTACAGTTGAACCGGGCATAGATGTAACTAACCTGTCTTTCACAGTCATGGGTCCATCTAATAAGACCTTAGTTTTATCTGAGTTAATTAAATGCATAAATGACATACGATTTTTTGATTTCTTTACCACAATTCTCAATTCTCTGATTATAAGGCTGTCATTTGGATCGGCTGATTTGTTTTTTGTTTGGTATAGTAGTTATAGATACTATGCCACCACCTCATGCCAGCTGTCACTTCACATTAGCCAAAGTAACAAAAGCTGTGCTCTTTTTATCCTGTCAGAGACTGACACTCTTCATTAATTTGCACAGGGTGACGCTCTCATTACTGCGGTAAGCGAAGGCTCGTCCGGACTCAAACGGATGCTGAAGGACCATCCAGAAGGATAAAGAGTCTCCTACCTTTCATGGCTTTCATGAAAGAGCTGATCATACAAAAAGTTAAAGATAAAAAGCAGATATTGTCTGGCTTATTTGCTTGGGTTATCCTAATGGGTTTGTTGCTCTTGAGATTGATGTACATACCCTATTTCTGTATGGCCAGATTCTAACTGGGAAAAGCTGGAGTAATCAAATGTGATATGCCTGAGCATTCACAGCTTGATGTTCCCAGCCCTGAGGAAAAAAAAACCTCCACTTTTCCATTGAATTAGAACTTTCTCCCAAATAACAAGTGTGAAGTTGGCTATAGGCGTGGCCCGAGGTTACGCAAGCAATGTTTAGGATTTAAGAACTTAGGTCTATGTTACATAATCTTCTACACTGTGTCTGCCTACACAGATTGAAACGAAGACTGAGCATATAGGTGATAAAGATCATCCACATCCCGTCAGGGGGGGAGAGTGGGCTTGTGCATTGTGAGAGCACTCTCGGTTTCATATGCAGCTAATAAGAATATCCTTCAAAACAGGTATTAAAATGGCAGGCCAACATATGAATAATGTATGATAAGATGTACTTCAAAATGTTCTAATTCAGCAAATCTCAAGCTGGCCTTCATATTAATCGTAAGTATAAACACAAGGTTGTATAACAAGGTCCATATAAAACCACTTTCTTTAACAGACCCCTCACCAGACAAGCCCACTGGAGCATAAAGTGGGAAACATGCCTTGTTTAGTAAGTTGGTGCTGTTAATTTAAGTTCTTTCCCAAAGCTTAGTCTATACTCTTGGGACAGGAGCATGGATTATGCTTGATAGAGGAATTTTCTAAACAAAATTTGCTCATAATTAAGGGTCCTTTTGTGCTGTCATTTAATTCTTCATTTCTTCCAAAAATGTTTCCTCTGCAGCAACATCATCATCTATATGATGAATTGATATCTATCGATTTCTACAATCTAATCGGCTTACCCACTTTCCTAATGGTCAAAAGAGTCTTAAGAGTTCCACGGAGCAGGGGATCGTTCATTTGGAGTGTGCATGTTCTCCCCATATTTGCATGGGTTTACTGTTGTGTGTACAACCCTACTCTGTTAGTATGTTAAAGGAAACTGCCAAGCTTAGGTTTAGCTGTCTTGAGCCAAAATAAGTGGGGTAAAAAAAAGCTAGAAAAGTACTCTAAGAAAAAAGGGGGACAATGCTACAATTTAAGTAATTTTTTGCCAAATTTGCAATGAATCACTTTATTCTTTTGGTCTGTGTGTTTGCAGTATGAGGTGCACAACTTTTCAAAGATACTCATGGATACTCGTAAGTTACTCTGATTAGTATCGATATAACCTTGCTTTCTTCATGAAAAACCATTGATGCTGATGTGAAATTAACAAAATGATTTCAGAAAAAGTATGTATACTGTTTTTGTGATGACATTGTGTTTTAATAACAAACAACAGCTTGTCAGGACCCTGACGTGTCCCCTCTGTCCCCTGTTTGCATGAGTCTTAAACTACTCTCTGACAGACTTTCTTGGTACCTACCCTATGCCATCGATATGCTGGAACAATAAAGCGTCCTTGACTCTACTCTTACACCAGTCCCTTTACTCGGTCTCTCGGGTGCACGCATGCGCACACGCACAGACACGCACAGACACGCACAGACACGCACAGACACGCACAGACACGCACAGACACGCACAGACAGACAGACACAGACAGACACAGACAGACACAGACAGACACAGACAGACACAGACAGACACAGACCAGAGGTGAAAATTGGTTAGTATAATTGTATGATTTTGTTATATTAAGTACAAATATATACCGGCTATTTGTAAAAGAAATGCCTTCTAAAAAATTAAATGTCAAAATGTCAAAACAGCTTACCATATCGACTAAAAACTGTGGTGGGGAAAAATATCGGCCAATATTGACCCTTGTATATTCAATCTCAAATAACAGCATTCTCTTGTACTGCTCTTAATCTTGATATCTCAAGGAGTTTAGATATGTCTTAAGTGCCCTGTTTTTATCCGTAATCCAAACACTCTTGCTCTTGATCACGTGGAGAAGCTCCACTCACAGATCCCAATGAGCTAGGAAACAAGGTCTCTAAGCTCACTGAAGAGCCATTCAACCCTGAGATGTTGAGAGAGTTTGTTTCAAATTCTACATTACCTTATTTCATTCATCCAGCCTGATACGACAAGTTTCTGTCACCACGAGAACCTGTTGCTCTTTCAAATATTTACAGCAGAAAAGTGTGATCTTGTTAGTTTTTATTTATTATTATTATCATTATCATCTAGTTATTTTTTCGGAGTGTAGTGTTGTTTTTGCCATGCAACCCTGACATTCACACCTTTGTTGTCCAGCGCTTTACTGATGGTGTAATCATGGACTTAACATTACCTAATGTGAGAGACCATTTGTTGCTCAGAAGTTACCCTGGATTACTTTTTGACCTTGTGGACTTGATCTTGGGGTGGTCTTTGTGACCACTGTTATGCTCCCCAGAAGTGGTCAAACAAGTGTCTTTGTACAGTCCAAATTCTTTAGAGACAGGTTTAGAACCTTTTTCAGCCTGGCGAGCATCAACAACTATTTTTCTATGGCCCTCAGAAAACTCATTTGTTGGTCCCCTGATACACTTCTGCAAATGTGTTATGGACTAATGCCATGCAAAATTCTCTTTTATATCCTTGTTCCCTAAATACAACAGTGTACCCACTGGCAACCCTACTGGCATCCATTGATTGAAAACCGGAAAAAAGAGGTTCACATTCTTTTGCCATTCATAGCTTTAATAATGGAGCAATTCCCTCTTTTATCTTCTAATGGTTTGACTAAGTTCTATTTATCTACTTTTGGGACACTGGGGAAATCTAATTAAGTTTTTGGTCATATAGGTAGAAATGCAAAAAGTTCTATAGGGATCACAAACTTTCAATCACCACTATAAATTAAAATTATTATAAATAAAAATTTACCATGCTCAATTCAGAAAATCACTGCTACCTTAGGTGCTGGATGTAAAATAGGTAAATAAATAAATATATAGATAATTTGTTAGTCATAAATTATTTAGTCAGTTTAGTAAACTAGCCTGCATTCTATCTATAATCAACAATTTATCATGTACACTTTATTTGCATCAATAGTATTAACACATTGTGCAAAAATAGACAGGTAAATAAATACAATAGTCTGGGAAATCCTTACTAATGACCCCAGTCAATATAAAAAGCAATTTACAGCTTAAGCAAATTATCTAACCTAACCAAATCAATTTCATAGCATTAATTAATGCATTGAACTTCTATATATGCTTTACCAAACAAGTCCATCCTAAAAGCAAGTCCAGGACACCCACTTCGTCAGTCTATTGAGGGTAATTAATCAGGAAGCCAAATTATGTTTTTAAGTCAGGGTTTCAGCAACTCCAACTCGTACATCAGGAGAACACAAAGCACAGATGTAAGCATGCCCTGGACAGGGCACTAGTCTATCAGAGGACTTTGTACCGACAACTGTTGCAGTGCTGGGTTTGGATCCTCCAAACAACCTCCCTTCCCTCAGATGTAGCCAACAGTGTGTGATGTTTGTTTCTGATTTAATGCCACAAATTACCTCTTAGCGCTACTCATGACAGAAGATTTAGTGTGGTACTTGTTTATCTATAGCAAAGCCACAATTCATAGGGTGTCAAGGAAGTTCAAGATTACATTTTTAAGTGTCTTTAAAATTTAGAGCAGAAATTATGTCCTCTGGTATTTCTAATTTACTTCCTACCTCTTCGCTACATCCAGAGATTATATGCTTTGGTCATTTTCGTAAAACACCTATCACAAGTTGACAGGGGTTCTCACTTTGAGATGTGCAAGTAGATCAGTTTAGAATCACCTATTTAACATCTTGTCCATGTTGCAACATTTTAAGTGTTTATCTTTTGCCAACTCGCTGTATTACAAGCTTTTATTGTACGTGTCTGTATTTGCTGAGCACAGGCATACCCTGGACAGAGCAACAGTCCATCACGTTGTTCTGTAAGTGCTGTCTCCTCCAAGACACAGCAGCTGCTACTAAAATTAAAATGCTACATAATATACAGTAGTAAATCATTGTTTGGTGCTTTTGAGAAGATATTAGTTAGCTTAATTGTTTGCAGTTGCAAAAAAAAAAAAAAAAAAAAAAGTTTAGCTAGCAGCACTTTTGCACATCTGATTCACATACTCAAAGGACACCACAACTGATGCCCTGCTTAAATCTCAAACAGTCTCACAAGTATGCTATAAAATGGCCAATTAGTTATGCCCAATGGCAAAACAAGACATCAGGCCAGCTCTCAGATTTATAAATAAATATAATATATGCAAACCCTGATTATAAATTAAAAAAAAAAACAGAATAATAGCTGCTATCTAAGACTTCCTGCCTGTTTCTTTTTGTCATTCAACTAATAGAACACATTAAAAGAGAAATAAACTACAATTAAAGTTCTGCTATAGCTAGGGGCAGCACGGTGGCTTGCCTCACAGCAAGAAGGTCCCAGGTTCAATCCCAGGGTGAAGCGGCCTGGGTCCTTTCTGTGTGGAGTCTGCATGTTCTCCCGGTGTCTGCGTGGGTGTATTCTGGGTACTCCAGTTTCCTCCCAAAGTCCAAAGGCATGTGTTAGGTTAATTGATTACTCTAAATTGCCATTGACTTGTGACGAGTATTTTGTATGGATATAACTTGCGTGTCGCTAAGATGGCCACTGATGGCAAAATAAACAAAAAAACATCTGCTATAGCTAAATCAATATAATAGCATTAGATAAACAACCATAGTTCATCTTTAAACAAATTCCTTAAACTAGCCATGCAGATATAACTGGCAATGATGGAGTCTCCTGCCACACTTGACACACGTGTCCTGAGTATATATTCTTAACATCCCTAACTACATATCCTGTTTTCTCTCCAAGCTGGTCTTCTGGCACCTGTTTCAACACAACAGAGCCCGTCTGTTGTCTCAGGCTGCTACATAAAAGGGAGATGTCTAAATTTTGTATTTATCAATTATTAATGCAATTGTATTACATTACAGTTTACTTATTCTCCTACCAATAATAAGGACCCATCCCCTTTAATATACAGCCTATTTCTAATCCTTTAAGGTTTTTTCCTTATCGCATTTGGAAAGTTCTTTCTTGCCTGCATCATTGCTCAGTTGGGGCTATGGGCCTAGATATTTGTAAAAGTTGCTATTTAAAATAAGTTTGACTTTACTAACAATATTGAGCAAATAGTGCTTTAGTTTTATAGAGCCTCTAAGTGCATTAAACATTCTTACACCCTTGCATTTGTTTATCACAGTGTCATTCCCCTCCTCCTCTTCACAGTCCAAAATACTGCTACAGGAGGTTGTTTGTACTGCAGAGCAGATTAATGGTTGCCCACTCATGTCCATCCATAAATAGTACCAGCACAAGATACATGCTGTAAAAATGGTTAATGACTGCACCCATCTGGCAAAACAAATGTTCCAGAAACTACCTTCAGGTACCATCCAGGACAAGACAGTTACCACAGCAGTTTCTTACAATGCGCCATTAGTTTCATTAAGCAAGCGAGCAAGCAAGCATCTACCCCCTTCACCTCCATCCTATTCCAATGCTATGTATTCAGGTGCTCCCAGATGTACGATGGGGTTTCATTAGCATTGGATTGGATTGCAAAATAAGGGGAAGTTTATATACACTCTATATCATAGCCTAGTCTACCTTAAACATGCGTAAAATACTTATATTAACCTACAGTTGGTTCAACTGTAAAATCATTACCATTACCATTAAAATGTTAGATATCTTAACTTATTATTAATAACTTGAACAATGTAAAGAAAGTGAAATCAAAAACAAAATGTTCAGTCATTTGGCTGCTGCCCGAATGCTCAGCATCTGTAGGCTCACCCAGGGTAGTATGAAAATTCAGCATATGGTTTCCAGTGAATGTGTCTTTATGTGTTTTCTCATATCCCCATTATAGCCAAGTTCCTGCAATCTGAGGGAGAGGAGTCAGGTTGAGCAGGGGGAAGAGTGGCATCTCCCCAGATTGCAACTATGACCCCTCCCCAACCCTGCGAAGAACTGTGATTCTGCCCAGGACATCAACAACTATGATTAAAAATGTGGCAATCAAAATTTTTTTATAAAGAGTTCTAATCTCACAACTACTAAACACATTCTATTTATCGGCAAAATTATATCATATTTCGTCTACAAACTAATATAACACTTTTGTCCTGTACTGCACTTACACTTTACAAACCATGCTATACATCTTTTATGCATTCCTGTTTTGTCAGTGAATTTTGTAATATTCGTATGTATTAGCAATTGGCCGATTAATTCAGCTGATTAATTACATTTTGAAATAATCAGCATCAGCTGATGCCTTTTCTCACAAGGGCGATATTCAAAACTAGTGGAGAAAATGCATATAAGCTTTGTTTCCTGCATTACAATTTGCAACTCATAAATGGGGACTCCTGAGTAATAAACAAAGATATGCTGAGAAAACATTAAGTGAATGTGGGGCAATTTATCAGAAGAAGAAAAATTAGTTTCCAGCATTACAACATGCTGCTCTAAACTGAAACTGGGATTAGAAAAAAAAGAAGAAAAAAAAATGACGCCGCCATGTGCGTAAACAATTTTTTTTTTTTTAAGTATTTACATTTTAGCATTTGCTCTGAAAAAGAATATACTGTTATCTGGTAATAAATGTTGTTATTCAATAAAACGTTTTATTTATTTAAATACATTTTTAAAACATACTTGTCAATCACTGGTATGTGTTGTGGAAGTGTGTGTGCTGTAATAACGCTGCCAAATGTTGTCCTACAGTATCAGTCACACCAAAGGAACATCCAGATGCAGATCTAGCAAATAAAAGTGTTTTGATTTTTACTACCAATCTCATTAATTAACACAGCATTAGTTAACATTCTTAAAATATGTCAGCATTACTAAAACATGCACAACGTTTACAAGGAACAAAATTAATAGATCTCTGCCCTTCTTATTTTATTGGTATCAATATGGGCTTTACTTGCAAAGAAGATCTGTAAACCAACATGGCAAATGTTATTAGGACATTAGTAAGTGCATCCCTTCTAACATCTACGAGGTTCACTTTACTTTTATCCTGTTAATTACTACATGCCCTGTTCCTCCCTACTCTCACCTTAACTACCTCATTCAGTCATTATCTTCCGCTTAATCTCCGGGTGCAATGGCAGGAGCAACCCCAGACAGGACGGCAATCCATCGCAGGGTGCACACACACAGTCACACACTAAAGGTCACTTTAGAGACGCCAACTAACCTAACACGCATGTCTTTGCACTGTGGAAGGAAACTGGAGTTCCCGGAGTAAACCCACACAGGCACTGGTGTACATGAAGACTCCACACAGAAAGGACCCAGACAGCTCCACCCTTGCATTGAACCCGGTACCTTCTTGCTGTGAGGCAATGGTGCTACCCACCGAGCCATCATGCTGCCCACCTCTACTACCTGTTTAAAATAAACATGAACATCACATTTCTGTTCTGCACCAAACTTGTTTTTAGCAAAACATTTTTAGCAAATGATCTTGTGTTCTATGAATAGTAACGAAAAAGTGAGTCGTTCTAAAACCACATATTTACACAGGACATAATGACATGCTACAACAGTAATGGATCTCATTTCCTGTGTAAAATAAGCAGCCACCATCTCGTTTTATCACCTGGTGAGAAATAAAATGTTTACGAACTGGAGATGAATAAAGATAATCAATGTAAAGACCATGACAACATAACAGAGATACTGCTGCATTGTTCTTGCTCGGGAGCTGGATGCATTCCCAGAAACACCTGTACACGTTCTAAGGGATCATTCTAATCTTCTGAATGCTGCATCATGCCGTGCGTGGGAATGATCTAATCTCTATGCCAGCCATATCACTTAATGAAGTAGAGAGTGAAGTGAAGTAGCTTTGGAATAGGGAGAGAAATTGAAGAAGGATGGCACGTATAAGAGCAAGATGAACACCTGTGAAGGTAGCGCGACATTTTTCCCTGGGAGTTCTACTTGATCTACATCCACACTGCATGCTTTGAATAGAAAATGTCAACAATATCCAAACTTGAGCCAGTGTAAAGCTGGTAAATTGGAAGAATACATTGAGGTTGATAGATGCTCCTGGGTAATGTATTTAAATGCTGTTGCTTATATGCTCGCCTCAAGCTGTAGCATATAAATGATCTACCAACAAAACGCAAAGGTTGACGGTGGTTAGAAAGTCTCCACTTATCACATTTATTGCTTTTGATGCATTAAATACAAAATACCTTGTTAACCCTTTAATTTTCTCAATTCCTACAATAATATTTGAATACATTCAGATCTCTCACACCCAAATGCATCGATTTTTATAAAAGGCATAGCTGTATAATATTTAATCTGGTCCGATCTGATTTTGTTAAATGTATTTGCTGCCAATTCCCACAACTATCTGAGACTGGTGTGGCAAATGCCAACCTATAGGACTACAGTTAAATGTGGTGTAGAAAAACAATGTGATTATTCTCAAAGTTGTACATACACTGTGTAAATATCATCTGTAGGTCTACTACTGACTACATTTACTGGTAGTTATGACATTAGCCAGTACCTAGTTGGTGGCACATGGTGCAAGTAACAACCCTGGCACCAATTCATTGTAAAGCACTCACACACTCACAGACTAAGTGCACTTCAGAAACACTGTCTTTAAAGTTTGAGAAGAAACAAAAGTACCTAGAGTACCCACTCACCTGGACAAGGGGAGGAAATGCAAATTGTGCCATTGTGTCCCATAAACAGTACATTTGAAAGGAACTTTGGGCCATCATTCCCACAGTTATGAAGAAGAGAGAAAATGGATCATATTTGTGAGGCAAGGGAAGTGCTTTATTTTCATTTTTAATGTACCATGTTTAAACCATAAACTTTCTATGGCTTGAACATAATTTAAGTTATCACAAACATCTGGTAAATAAATACGTTTTAATTAATTATTTAAAAAAATACTCTTAATTCTTTAAGGGTGCTTGAACTAAAAGAGGGGCTAGACACACCTCTTCACCAACTTTAGACTAGACACTAACTTCCCAAGTGTCAAGTAAAAGTTTTACCCCACCAGTTTGCTAGCTTGTGAGAAAAAAAGGTCATTCATTTAATACATTTACAATTACAGAATTTAGCAGACACCCTTATCAAGAGCAACTTGCAACTGATGTTCTTATAATTTAAGCAATTGTGGGTTAAGTGCCTTGCTTAAGGACCCAACTGTGGCAGATGTGGGATTTGAAACCAGGACCTTCAGGTCGAGTCCAGTGCTTTAACCACTAGGCTACCACAGTAATACATGCATACACCTTATAATATGCCCAACAAGATAAAGCAATGCTTCAAACTCAAAGATCATCCACTGCCCTGAACCATGGAGATAAAGGAATTACCTCAACCTGAGAGATGATGCTGTCAGGACCTATTCCAGCACCACAACTCAACCTTCACCAATCACCATGAGCCATACAGAGCTAAGAAATACTCTCCCAGCTTCGCACCTCTCTCCGTTTTGTCTCTCTCACTCCACTATTCCTCAGCATCCTCTCTAGTTACTGCCAGCAAAAAAATGTTGGCTTGCTTCTTACAGAAAGCTTAGACCATGAAAGTTAGACAGAAAAGGGGCAAGGAGAAAAAAAAGTGATTATAGCTACAGGGGGCTTCACCTTCCAGAGAGATGATCGTGTTAAAGTGGTGGGTACTGAAAGCAAGAGAAAGGCCATGTGATGCAGCCGGGCGAGAAATCAAAGTCCTACAGCATGTAATACAAAAAACACCCAAAAAATTATAATAAAAAAACAAGCAAGCCTGTAAACATGGCTGGGTATGATAAAAAGCCTTTTTTTCATCCTGTGACCAAGAACAAAAGATGTTAATGGTGGGAGATCAAGCTTTCAAATACAGTACAAAGCAGTATGCAGTCTGGGGTAAATTTGCATAGTTTAAGCTACATTAAATCAAACAGGCCAGAATAATTTACAATTAGAAACGTTTATCTAAGCATTAATTTGGGTTGCAATTACCAGTCACTGTAAACCTACATGTGCTGACAGCTCAAAAATCCCCAAAGATGACAGTGCCATGGGCAACCACTGCAGCAGCTTTAAAGCTGAGCTAGTGTCCATGGTAAGCGTATTAGGATATGTTCAGGGTATGTATAACAACATCTCATGAAGGAAAGTCTGGGTGTTCTCCAAAAGAAAACATAGTAAACGGCAGACATGCTCTTGATCGGCACATTGCAAAACAAGCCTTTCAGTGAGCTTCTTAACTAGCTCATTTTTCTAAGCAATTTCTCAGAATCATAAATTATAAATCTCAAACACCTGCACAAATTCAACTCTTTGATAAATGTTGAATGAATGAAATAAACAAGTAAGCTCACTGAGAAAAGCATCGTGATACTATCCTCATAAATACCTACAATGTGGAAGTCCTGAAGGATTAACATGAAAAAGTTAGCATATATTTTTATGCTGCAGGCACTGATAGCAAAATCAGGGCAAACATCACAACAATAGGTACAAGCACGGAGCCAAAAGACTGTGTTTACAGAAAATAATAAATTGAATTATTATTATCTGGTCAGTAATTGGTCACTCAGAATATAACGGTAATACAAAAACCTAAAAAGTGGCTAGATTTTGAAGCTGTGCCTTCTGGAAATGGTGGTTCTCGCAAGCTTAAAAGTGTCCGAGGGAGCAGAGGCCAGCTGAGAGATTACCCACTACTGCTACAAAAGCAACACATAAACAGATCTGAGGTGGACTGATGTCCCACTCACTATTATGTCACAGAAAGGTGAAAGCTGGTGAAAAGTTTTTTTATATGAGAGCTCAAATAAACCAGCACAATGTGTGAGAGCTGGAAAAGTGGCACCTTCAAAATCACAGGGCTTTTAATTGCCAAAAAATGCTGAGGCTTTTTTATTAGGAAATACTTGGCATGGGAAACAAGCATGTATTTTATGGCATGAGCAATGAATTCCCGTCACCGGTCAGCACTAACAAATGCTCAGAGTGCATCAGGCATGACATGCTAAATAGGCATTCACACAGCTAAACCGACCTCATTCATCTGTCAGTATGACAAAGCTGTGCACATGCATCATCTCACAATCAAAAATTCGCATTGAAGCCGTAGTTCTGTCGTTTTATTTCTACCAATTAATTTCACAATGAGCATCAGCAACAGGTAAAGTCCAGCTGGAGGAAGTCAACGTTAATTGCCGTGAGCTTGAATCAAATCCATGACATTTCTGATTACAGCTAGGTTCTACATGTACTGGCGGGTAAGGTACTGGACTCTGGACCTGAATGAACCTGATGGTCCTGGGTTCAAATCCCACCTCAAGCTGCCCCAGTTGGGTCCTTAAGCAAGGCTCTTAACCCACCATTGCTTGAATTGTAAGACTGTATGAATTGTAAGTCGCTCTGGATAAG
>JAUZSU010028570.1:0-10496 GCA_034780255.1 Parotocinclus maculicauda | reverse complement strand
CTTTACTTTAGTATTTGGTCTTAATAAGCGGCTGGTCCCATTAACCGGTGGTCCAATTAACCGGAATCGACTGTATTTGATTATTCAAGTGGTCAGGTATACAACATATACAAAAACCTAATAAGGAGAGCTGAATTTTATTAGGACTATAATCGGATTGCTCAGAGCATGTATACCAGTTAGCCGATTTTCTAATGTGACACGGTTGCCAGACCCGATCATTTCTAAAAAACTGGGTTTTAATTTACCCTTTTTCCATTGACTGTGCCTCATTTTTCTCGCAGGATCTGGCAACCCCAGAATAAACCATGCTACAGAATTAAAGGCAGTGAAACAGCTTTCAAACACCCTAGTGGAGACTCGGACACGCAGTTTATACTGGAGAAAATGAGGAATTTAATTATTTAATATTAAATTTGGAAGTTTGTCACATATTTTAGTAAGATTATTGGCTGGTTGCAAAGTAGAAGTCTGATTACTGTTCATGTGAACCTGGAGTTTCCTCATTATCTGATAACTCAAGTGCATGTATACTCGTTGATCGGATTACTGACTAAATAAAGTGTATGTAAGGAAAATCACTGGGACAGTGAGACACTTTATGCTGAAAATCAGATTTTGTCAGTAACCAGTCATGCACTTATGTAATCACATAATAAGAGTTAACATGGCTCAACATAAATATTATCTACTTTGCAACCAGCCAAAATTATGAATATGTGGCCCAAACGTTCAGCTTTACTATTAAATAATTAAATTGTGAATTTTCCTGAGCAAATACTGTGTATATACTGTGTGTACAAGTCAGTATAAGGTCAGTGTATGGTGTATCAGTGTTACCAGGGAATTGGAATTATCAAATTAATAGCTGAAGCACAGAAATGTACATAACCAGTAGTATTCAGTATTTAAGGTTAGGGCTATGCAATGCTGCATTTTCTAATTAAACCACATAAAATCCCTGAACCCAAACTGCAATTTCTGTTCAATATGATTTGCATTTTTGAACATACAACTGCTGGCCAATGTATTTCTCAGTAGTATGACTTTTCTAAATACTTTAACTAAACTCCAGCTCTACACTAATTAACTGAGCAGGCCTAAGGTGACAGTGGAAAAGAAAATCTCCCTAAACCTTATCAGGGAGAAACCATGGGAAGAGCAAGAGCAAAAAGTTACATGACGTCCTTAGGCAGACTTAGGCATGTTAAGAATTAAACTCAACTACCCAATTAATGAAAACCTTTTTTTGTTTTTAAACATTCATTCATTATCTTCCGCTTAATCCAAATGGGGTCACAGGCCAGCCGGTGCCCAACCGGCAACTTTGGGTGCAAGGGCAGGAACATCGTAGGGCACAGACACACTCACAGTCATGTTCACAGTCACACACTAAGGGCTGTGAGGCAGTGGTGCTACCCCCCGAGCCGCCACGCTGCCCCAAATTTAAATAAAACTTTTGAATTAGAACAAGAGCTCCTTAAATAAAACACCAAATGGTGCGATCTTCCAATAAAGTATTTCTTTATGTAATGAAATAGAGTCAGTCGTGATGAAGCACCAGTTCAGTCTGCCAATGACCATAGAACCCAAAAGAAAAAGAACTAGGGCATGATCATATGCACAAGCTGCATTTGCCTCAATGGCTACAAAGTTTCAATTTATTTTTATTTCATTATATTTCAATTATTGCATGTCCTTACTTAATTATTATTGTGTTCCATACCTATATTATTATCCAATTTATATTACTTTTTGTTGAAAAAGTTTATTGCGACAAATCGAGATCGAACCAAACCGAGTTTCTGGAAACAATTAAGTGAAATTTCAAGGTTCTACTCTATAGAAAATCATATTTATGAAAAATAAAAATATCATAATAAGATGACATAATGTACATTATGTGAGACACTGTCTGTCTTTGCAGCACAGTTGATACTGACAGCTTGTTAGATAATATTATTAATTTAAGTTTATAAGCAACAAAAGCCAAAATATGGAGCTGAATGAGTACACTGGAGCATTTACTAACCAATGAAGGTACACAACGGGCGTTACATGATGTTTATGATACACTGTTCCTAATATCAAAAACCCAGTGTAAGACAGCACTCACCATATCCAGGAATGTCTCCTGAGCGGGTAATTATTGACTTGCATCATTGTTTGGTCCCTTCCAGTGTAGGTGCAACCAGTCTTCATTTAAGCCGATGTGTGAACTGGACGGCTAATACATAGGAAAGCCCTAAAACAGGTCTCAGCAATTAATTTCTCCTTACATTATTCCTCTAAAGTCCTTTCAACTCTTTCTGAAGACATGATGATGGTCTGTAAATGTTCTAATCCATATCAGTAAGGTTCTGAAGGAGCTCCATTGGACAGGTATAAGGCAATGTACTGAAGGATGTGAACTCTCATCCAACATAAAAACAAAACATAAGAAGAACACCCTTAAAACAGAACCACAGGACTTTCACAGGAGTCATCACTTTTTAGCCCTGCTGCACGGAAATCCTCTGGCTAAGACGTAAAACTCTGTCTGTCATGTCCCCATGGTGAAGTCTTTGCATTGTTATCCATCATCTCCATGTGCTGTCTTTCTGAGTCATTTAAAGGAAAGCTATAATTTGAGAGTCACAGCTGCATTCCTGTGTACTCGGGAACCCAGCTGCATCAAGACATGTAGAGTTAACCCTTTTCTGCTGTCCTGCAATCTTCTGGGTTGCCATATATAGAGACGAATACATCAACCACCAGTTCTTAAGAGCGACAATCCTCAAGCGGTGGTTAGGCTCCAAGAATGAGTAGCGTCACTTGTGTGAAGCGCAGCATAAGCTATTGATCCTCTTAGCGCAGGCAGGTCTGATGAATTCAGCCCTGTTTGCTAAAGGATGGGAGCCTCAGGGAAGACCGGGAAAGGAGTGCAGCGGCAGGATGGAAGAACAGAACATACAGGTTGTCATCTCAGGGCTGCCTGCCTCGGCTTGCCCTTCTGAGTACGCACGTGTGCCAGCTGTCATGCCATGCCACACGTCTGTGTGACTGTGAGGGCAGAGCACCATCTCTCTCAGCTCTTAGCATGTGATAATCCAACAGAGTAGACACTCTGACTCGTTCACCTCCTCCCTCAACCTCTGTCATCACTCTTTCCAGCCCTGAGGTGCTTTACTCACTACGGTTTGCCCTACCCTCGCTCGTTCACTTACTTACTCGCTCGCTCACTCACTCACAGTCGGGTTTCAGCGTGTCCTCCTGACTTCGCTCACTCGAGCCGTGCTGCAGAGCCTGCTCCGGGCAGCTGTGTGTTTGTATTTGTGTGTGCGTGGGCATTTGTCTGGGAAAGACTGTGTGACTGGATGAATGAAAACGTCAAGGGGCCCCACGAGGGAGGTTCTGGCTAGCCAACGTTATGGCGCAACTTAACGGCTTAACAGCTGGGAAAGCCAGTTTCTGCAGCCAGTCTCTAGTCAAGAGAAAAGGAAAAAACAACAGACGGCTTTCCGGACACCTTACAAAGCAAACACGATGTCCTCTGTAGGAATGAAGTCAAGCAGTGGTCACACTTTAGTGAATTCATTACGAACAATTTGGTGCGAGCCTAAGCAGCAGACCTTCAGTGAGCCCTAACATGATTTTCTAATGCCATTTTAGGACAAAGAAAAAAAAATGTAAACAGACTACACAATAAAGAGAAACTCTCGACGAATAAGGCCTGTTAGGATAGACATCCAGCTCGATTTTAACTCTTTATTTATTTGTTTTCTGGGTAGATCCTTTTATTGGTAGATAAAGTTTGCACCGACATTAGGGCAGTCATGTCATGGATCATGTCATTTTAGCTCATTTATTGTCATACAAATAATTAGAATTTGAGTGTTTTTACACAGTCCCCACTATTCTACTACTATTCTATACACTAGGCCTGTATGCTTAATAATAATTAATAATAACTAATCATTTATAAACATGTGTGATGAACAACATTGGTTTAGTGAACCAAACATTTTTAAAGGTATACAAATAGATATATATCTAAAGGTATTTACGGTGGCTAGGTGGGTAGCTGCCTCTCAGCAAGAAGGCCCCGGGTTCAATCCCAGGGTGGAGCGGCTTGGGTCCTTTGTGTGTGAAGTCTGCATGTCCTCCCTGTGTCTGTGTGGGTTTACTCCAGGTACTCCGGTTTCTTCCCGCAGTCCAAATACATGCGTGTTAGGTTAATTCATGTCTCTAAAGTGGCCCTGTGTGCGTGACTGTGGATTGGCGCCCCGTCTAGGGTTGTTAATCACTAAATGTTTGCGTCTTCCACATATTTATGGAATTCAGGGTTCCTACGCACTGAGAAACTTTGAACTTTGAAGTAGGAGCTAAAAAGTCCCTATACACGGCGTCCTAACGACTATAATCATTCCCAGTTGCAGCAGTGTGAGCAAGAACGGGGCACGCTTCTAAGAACTATAAAAGATTTACTGGTTCAGAGACAGTGGCTTTGGGTAGTTTGTGTTAGTCATCTCCAAATCTTCATCAGTGCCAACAGGCTGCTGTTTAAACCTTCAGCAGCACTGATGTATCTCACATACCAGCACAACACACACCAATTTTTCCAATAGTGTGAGAACCTTTGCCGTCAGGACTTGTTTTGACCCCGTGTGCAGCGATAACTGCAATTAAACATTTCCAGGAACTCAACAGTCCTCCAAATCGACTTGGAGAAATTCTGGCCCATTGAGCTGCTTTTATTCTTAAGGTTAGGTTTTGTGCTTGAAATTTAGCTACCACACAAATGTTCTGTCATTTTCTTCCAGAATATGCTGGTATAAATCAGAATGTGTTATCCCAGCATGTGATGGCAAGCCATCTTGGCCCAGATGCAGCAAAACAGGCATAATACTTATGTAATGCTTCCACCTTGTTTCACAGATGGGATAGGATTCATATGCTGTAATTTCTTTCTCTAGGCATAATGAACATTTAAATGGAAAATATATATATATTTCATCATTTCACTAAATGTTTCACATCTCCATGTGCCACAGGATGGGCAGTTGCCCATTTAAGTTTTCATTTATCACATTAGTGTAATCAACAGTTTTTTTTTCCAATAATTGTATAATATAATAACTGTAATATATGAATTCCATAGGTAAACAGAATTCAACTTGGCTATAAGCGTCCTGTGCTGAAATGCCCTTTTCAAATGTCCTTACATAACACAAAACTGCATTGGCTGTGCCATTCTGTTAAAATGTCACATTGGGTTGACTGCAGTCGAAGAAATGCCTGATGACCAGGGTCACTTCGGATCACAATGAACAGGCACAAGGCACACTAAACAGCTTGAAGAACAACGCTGATTAACATCAGCTACTTTCTACTTTTTACTACGATCACAGCTATAATTTTACACAATTGGTTGGATTGGTTGCTTTTTTTAGTCATACTTAAATTATAGGATTAGATCACATTAGTCTGATAAGCACCATGAAAAAGCATTCTTTAGTCTTGTTGAAACATATGTAATATCAAGACGACCTGTAGATCAAAAGATGCACATGCTAGAAGTTAATCTTCAAATAATGCAACACAAAAAAGGCAGAGAGCCAAATTTCTCAAAACTGTTTCTCAGAAGTGATTACATGCTTTGTTTTGAATACAGTAAAGGGCAGGTCTTGAGGATGGGATTTATGTTGTGGGTGTCTTTCTGTCTACATTCATGTCTATTACATGTTGGTTTTTCACACCTTTTTAGCTTCAAGTCTGGACTTGCTCTCTACATGGATTATCCCAACACAGATATTCTGAGGTGCAACTCTCGCCATGTGACTCTGCAGAAGGTTTCTGCTGAATGTGTATTTATGTTTATTATCGGATTCCCATCATATAGTTAAAATATACCAAGTCAGGCCTTGTCAAAACAGGGAGTACCTGCAAATTAACAATGATATTCCAACAAAACTGTGTATGAAATGGTTTACCATAACTGGAGCAACCAGTTAGGGTTAGGTTTAGTTCAGGTGGAGGTTACTGTATTATACATTCTTTTACAATTTCTCTTCCAAATAACTCACAAACAGCACTCAAATATTTAATTTCACCCTTCCAAACACGTAGCCTTTAACAATTCTTCATTTTACTAATAGTCCTCTGTCAACTCTTTTAAAATAAACGGTACAAACAAAGTTTGGCTATCTTAATATTTGTAGCACAACCCTTTAAATAGAATAACTGAAACCAGTGTGTGTGTGCAGTGCATACAGTGGGTAACTGTTCTGCTAAATACCACCCAGGGACTCACACACGCATTGTTAATACAAAGTAAATTTACCACATCAACTTAGACTGCAAGTTATTGTATGAATTTCAAAATACAGATCAACAGCCAACAAATGAAACTACATATGACAAGAGTAGCATGTAAAAAAAGCACAGCAGTGTTTTCAATAATTTACAGTGTAATGCGTTTTCTTAAATTGAAAATAATCAGCAAATCCCACAAATACCTCAAAGTAGCACCACACATTCAATCACACAATACATAAACACCAAACTCCCAAACTCTGCTTATATAAAGATAAAAGTCCACCCTCTACTCTTCTAATCCAAGTCATAGACTTGGCTGCATTGTTGCAGAATTATTGCAAGTTTCTTTGCAAGTTGCCATTTGATGTTTTCCGGCCAAATTAGCATGCGCAAAGACAATGTTGTTTGTTTATAAATGATCAATACGTAGCACCTTCTTTAATATGCTGTGAAGGGGTAGACAGCTACGGGCCCGCCACTACAGGTAAGATCATGAATCTAATTGGTCAGTTTCCTTGTCAATTTGTTAATATACTCTCACTACCAAACCCTTCAAAATATTATCAAAAAGGGGCACAGCATGCAGTCTTTGACTGGTTAGTAGCACTCTCAGTCAGATATGTATTCCCCAACAGCAACCAAAAAAACAACAAGTAACGTTTTGAATTGGTTAATGCTTTTTATTTATTAATTGTCTTATCCACTTATCCTACTCAAAGTCACTGGAGAGCCAGTGCCTAGCCAGTGGCACAGGGCACAAGGCACAAACAACCCTAGACAGGGTGCCAATCCATTGGACGACTAACACACTAAAACCAAGTAACCAAACACACATTTCTGGGCTGTGGGAGGAAAACAGAATACCCAGAGAAAACCCACACAGACACAGGGAGGACATTCAGATCACACACAGCGAGCTGTGAGGCGGCAGCGCTAACCACTGCGCCACCGTGCAGCACGGTTAATGTTTTTTATTTGACTTTATATATCAAATAAATATTTATATAATACACTTCCCACAAAAATTTGGGAACATTTCATTATGGGATATTTGATTTCTTGCACCTCTCTACAGGAATTCTGGCCCACTTTTCGTCTTCCAGATCCCCCAGATTAGAAGGTTTTACTCTAGAAACAGTGTTCTTTTCTTTATGGGTACCGTATCTTTACAGTTTTTGTAAACAATACCATGACGTTCTTTATCAAGATGATCTAGAGTACTTTGGCCTTATCTGTCCACAGGGCCCTTTTTCATCTTCCACTTGTGCCATTTCCACTCTGACTTATCTCTCATATCTCTGTGTCAGCAGTCCAGTTCTGGGTATTCTACTCTTTCAAATGATGACCGTTAGTGTAAGCCGACACCGTAGTTCTAAATTGGTCCGAAATATGATTTTTTTTTCCCCCATTTGTACCATTCAATCCTTACTGCATTTTTACATCATCTTTTCTCTTAGTTATTCATACTTTTTCTGATCCAGTAGCAAGGGCTACAATCCTGTCTCTTTGATTAACTGCTCACAAAATTAGGGGTAATTCATTAGTGATATTCATTTAGAAATATCCCCTAATAGTTGTGAGCAGTATATATCCGTACTTGTTTTACATTTTTGTTTCTCTGACGGTACTTCCCAATCTTTTTGCTTTTCAAAGTGGTAAAAAGTGACACAAACACAGGCTTAAACTTGTGTTTTCTATATTGCCTACACCTGTAGAGTGTGTGTAATTCCAAATTAAAGGAGGTGAAATCCAATTATCACTTACAATTTATAATGCGAATGTGTGTATAATAAGATCACATTCGATTGGGTCCGTGTAGTTCCAATGCAAATACCAATGCTAATAACTTGCATATTACTTGTGCATTTCGTATAATCTTTGCAAACAACAAGTTTCTGGAAATATTGTTGCATCACCTTGAAAACTGCAGAGATGCCAATATTTATGGCCATAAAAATAAAACAACAGTACTGCTGGCATAGTAGCTTTGTATGACAATGCTATTCTGTATGATCTTTGGCAAAATTCAGTTGAGAAAGGCGATATCGAGTGCCCGTGCCTTCCTTATGCCATTGCACCAGGGTGTGACGAAGTGAGATAACAAGGACAACATTTCCTCCCAAAGGCCCTCTGAGCTCTATCTCCTCTTGCACTATCCTCAGATACAGCCTCTGTACAGCCTCCCTGTGACTGCACCCCTGGCTGCACGTAACCTTTCTGATAACACACTCCAGTCCTAAACAATGGGGAATTCTGGTGATTATATGAGAATAGTAAAAGAAAAGTAGCTGCCGGAATAAAACAACATTTTTTTTTTATTGTTCTGTTTCTGATGAGTTTTCTTTCTGTCTCTGTAATCTGCTTCTTTATAAGACACAAAGGTGCTGTTCTAGTCGTCTGTGTAGATTCAAGTTTCCCACTAGCATAAAACACCGTTTTGTCAGAAGGATGTGTGTGTGCTCGTGTGTGTAAAGGTATGTGCCGCATAACATCCTAGATATGCACTACAGAGCATGAGGACCCTGCATGGTTTAAGAAACACTTGTGGATATTAAATAGTAGAAAAAAGGTCAATATTGATATTTAATAAATCATTGTATGAAAAATAAGTATACTGCTTATACTGCTCACAAAACTAAGGGCATATTTCAAAATGAAATATCCCCAATAAAATATCCCCTAATTTCTGTGAGCAGTATATAATGGGTATGTTGGACCTGACCCTTGTTAGACAGAAGCCAAAAATGCATTCATAGACAGTATTATGAACAAGATGGGAGATCAGCCAGATGAAACAGAGTCTGCAAGTAAAAGTGAACCAGCTTATACAATTATAAACACAATTAACTTAACAAAAAAATCTCTAAACACATCAACCAAGTTAGAACAGTCTCCAAAGCAAGAGAGCACACACCTAGCTCTTAAACTGCTGTCTTTGCACCACAACACTGATTAACTGTTGAGGTTACCAGCTGTTTACGGCTGATTTGTAAGACTGATTTCTTTTTGGTACCTCGTCCCCTCAGAGACACAAGCTAGGCTCAAATAGATCCTCCATGTAAAATGAAATGAAGACAAGCATCAAGACTCTTCCACAAAATGTGCTCTTTACTCAGCACACAAGTGAAAAATGAAAATACAAAAACAAAACAAATAAACAAAAAAAAAACATTTGCTTTGCTTGATTTGACATACATTAGGTTCTAGCTGGTCCTGTTTGGATTGTGTTCTTGGGCTATTGCTTATTTTGTATTAACATTTGGTTTACTATGCAGAATTTACAGCACTTTTGGGCTTCTGTTAAATGCTGTAAATGTAAATCTAAATTTAAGACCTCACTGTTAAAAAGAACTGTTAAAAAGAATTCGCAAAATTATACACTGCTAATTGTTATTATTATCAACTGATTAAAGTTGCACTTGACAAAATTTGAATTCACCGTTAGTTCTTAAGGTACGTACAGCAGCAGGCAGCAGGGTGGTCTGGCATACTCAGGTAATAGTCAGTAACAGTAACTGAGGTAATCAATTAAGGGGACCAAACTGCGCCTAGAAAATCCCCCATTTCATTACACCACCAGCAGCCTGAACTGATTATACAAAGCAGGATGGATCCATGCTTTATTGTTGTTTATGCCAAATTCTGACTCTCCATCCAGCAGAACTCGAGACTCATCAGACCCAGCAATCTTCTAACGTCCAATTTCGGCGAGCCTGTGTAAACTGTAGCTTCAGGAATCGCACCCGGTGTGGTTCTGCTATTGAAGCCCATCCGCTTTAAGGATCGACGCGCTACTGCATAGCTTAGTTGTAATGGGTGGTTATTTAAGTTACTGTTGACTTAATATAATTTGAAACTAGTCTGGCTTTTCTCCTCTGACCTCTGGTATTAACAAAGCAAGGCATTATTGATCACTGGATTATTTCACTCCAACCCATCTAACACCGTCATGCTCAAAGTCATAAATCACCTTTCTTTCTCTATTCTGAAACTCGGTTTAAACTTCAGAAGATCATCTTGACCATGTCTACATAACTAAATGTACAAACTTGTTGGGACACTAAACAAATTGTGAATAAAAACTGAATGCAATGATGTGGAGGTGCCAACATCTACTATTTGATTCAGAATAGAACACAAATCACAGATCAAAAGTTTAAACTGAGAGAATGTATCATTTTAAGGGAAAAATATGTTGT
>JAUZSU010028559.1:0-10496 GCA_034780255.1 Parotocinclus maculicauda | reverse complement strand
GTTAGGTTAATTGGTGTCTCTAAAGTGGCCCTTAGTGTGTGACTGTGTGTGTGTGTGTGCCCTACGATAAATTGGCATCCTGTCTAGGGTTGTTCTTGCCCTTGCACCCAGAGTTGCCAGGTGGGCACCGGCTGGCCCGCGACCCCAGGCGGATTAAGCGGAAGATAATGAATGAATTGATTTAGATCAGCTTTTTAAATAAACACTTTTACTTTTTTGCTTAAAGTACATTTAGACTTTTCTAGAGAAGCTGTGCTTTAACTTTAACGTAAGTATTTGTTCTTTAGATTAGCAGTACTTTATTTAATGGAAGAATTTGTGTACTTCTACCTCTCATTCTGGTTCTGTCTGTCGAGAAATGTGTTCGATTTTGCCAAAGGTTCAGATTTTCCTTGATCTGTTGGTTCACTCTCAGACCAGGGCTGTCCCTTTGTGCCACACAAAACTGTCCACAGCTCAGTGTCTTAATCCTGTTTGTTTTAAATCATACATTTACCCTGGCATCTGAATTTTAAACCGCACCTCTCGGCTGAGACATGAAGGAGAATTATTAATCTAGTCGCCCTAAATTAAGGGTGTGGGGAGCATTCAAATGTCTAATGAGTCTGCAGGTTTCTGGGTCCAGAACACAGTAATTATGGTGTTATTGGGCCTTGTGAGGTCACGCTGCATTGTCACAGCGTGAGAGACGGAGTCGCATGGGCCAGGGAATGGAAAGACACGCCGACTCTGAATCTGAGGAAGCGCTGGAGGTGTTGATGGTGATGATTAGCTTGTCTACATGGTTTTCTGGAAATACCTGCTGACACCAAGGTGTCTTTCTGAGCGGAGTGGTAGTGAAGGTGGAGGGGTGCCTCTCCTGTTTCAGCCCCGGTTGACAATTAAGACCTGGGTGACTGTAGCCGGGGGTTAATTCAGCTCATTAAAAGAACTAGGTCATTAGTGGAGAATCAGGGTTCTTAAAGGCGGCACAGGGAGAGACTGGAGGAGAAAGGAGGGAGGGGTCGGCGGAGGGAGGGAGGGGGCGCTGTAAATTCAGCATCTCCACGAACATGGCTCTTACATTAATTAACCTCCCTTTTCCTTGTTGAGGAGGAGAAAAAAAATCTGTTATCATATATGCACATGGCTGTACACCAATTAATTGCGAAGAAAAAGAAGCTAGTTTACCGTCATCCCAGTGGTCGCCTTGTCTGCCTGAGCGGGAGATCCTTTATTCTGAGAAAGGAGAGATGAGAAAAGAAGGGTGGGGGGAGAAGAAAAGAAAGAGAGAGAGAGAGAGAGAGAGAGAGAAAAGTCGTGTGTGATTAGCAAAAAAGGGCATTAAAATTAAGAAGGGAATCGCGGCAGAAATCGGGCTCGCCTCGGGGGAACCCGGCAAATAAAAGCCACGGAAATGGAAATAAATAAGCTTTGCTAATACCTCACCTTAGGAGAGCCGACGCAGAACCCCGGCATATTCAGTAACACCTCAGTGGAAGAGTATTAGAGCCTCGCTCTGTGACCTTCAAAGGGGGGTTAGGGCGTACTCTGGGATATTTTAAGATATTTTAAACGGCGGAAATGAGCTCATAGTGACCGTCCTTTGTTTTATTTCATGCTAATAAAATAGTACCTAAAGGATTCCAAGAACCGGCTTAAGATGTTTATTCCACTGCCGTTCCAGTCGCTGGCTTTAATTTCACTTTCTGACCTCCAGGTTCGGATCAAAGCGCCGCCACCCCTTTGTCTCACTCGGCCTCAAGTCCCCAACTATCCCCCGATTTCTTTTTCCTCTACACACACTCTTATGCGCACAAACAGACACACTGGCACGGACTGTTCCAATTTCATACATTGCAGAGGAAAGATAATTATCCCCTCGGATTGAAATTCAGCAAAGAAGTAAATAATTTTTTTCTTCCGCACACTTGAAAAGCTGCGGCTCGACCGTGGGGGGAAGCTGCTCGCAGCCGTGGTGCTGTGAAACTAGATGGACCTATTTATAACGTTTAATAAAATGCTCGCATTTGGGCATAATTAAGCAGATTGATGGGGGTGACAACGTGCCCGTGATTGAGCGCTGTCTCTGTCACTTCTTTGGCAGGCTTAATATGAGACAGCCATCTTCACGCTCCAGCCGTTTGACACGTCCATGCTATGCTAGGTGCCATCAGCGCCCATCCGTAGCCATAGTCAATGGTCCAAAGTACAGGTACGAATTCGCTGGGTTCATGTTTGAGAGTGCATTGCTGTTGATGGTATTCCCACTGTAATAAGAGAGAGAGCGAGAGAGAGAGAGAGAGAGAGAGACTTCATTGATGCGACGATTTGAATTTAAATGATATAATACTTGAGACTGTCTAATTCTCCCATACATATTTAATCTAATGTATTATCATCTTCTGGTCTCCTAATTTTCTAATATGAGGCTTAGCAAGACAGAGCAAGTGAATGGATGTGTTAGAGTCGAACCTAATGACGAAGGGTTCAATCAGTTACATCCATCCATCCACCTATCCATCTATCCCTCCACCAATCTATATATCCATTATTTTATTAAAATGTCTTGTCTTTTTTCAGACATTATTTGTTCCCTTTACTTTGTTCTCTAGTGATCAGGACCCCCGCGTTGTCCCCTCAGATCAAGGGTGGTGGGTGGTGGATCATTCTGTGTTCGGGCAGACTACCAGGACCGACCTTACCTCTGCGCCTTGTCGGCGGCTCCGCTCATCCGAGGCCAGGTTGGCATCCCCAACAGCCACGAGGCCGCCACGCCGAGCGTCGGACTCCTGTTGGGTCCGCTCCTTCCTGGGACGTCTGGTATCCTGCGCGGCGGCTCGGCATCGCCGGGAAGCCAGGTTTTTAACCGGCTGCGAGGACTTCCACCAGGTTGTGGTCCCAGGATCCCGGACGGCAATGGACTACCATCGTGATGCCGGACTGGGGTTCCTGTTCCTTTTATTTAATTAATAAATGTGTTGTGTTTTCCTAAGTTGGTCGTCTGTCTGTGGATCATTGCGTTTTTTGGGCTCCGATTAAAACCTTGTGGGGTTCCTTGGGATTTGGCGAGTCCGGGGTTTGTCTCGCTAGATCTCCAGGACGCCCCACCATAACATTCTGACGTGGTGCGTTAGTGTGCGTCGTACAGATTGGACACAGCAGTGCTGCTGGAGTTTTAACCCACCTCTCTGTCAGTGCTGGACACAAAAACAGTCCAACAGACATAACTGAAGGATTAGAGCCTGACTGTGAAGCAACAGACGAGCTCCTGGGTCTGACTTTACATAAGTCGGATGTATCTGATAAAGTGGACTGTGAGCAAACAAGTCCGGAACTCCAGCAGCACTGCTACGTCTCGTACACTCGTACCAGCACAGCCTGCCCTAAAAGGTATGGGACATTTGGATGAATCTGATCAAGGTAGAACATTCAAATGATGCTCTGCAATCCAAACAGCTTTTTTTTTATTGCATTTCTTATTGGAACCCGAGTGAGATTCTTTTCTCCAGATGTCATACGAGTGAAAACGTATCTGTCTCTTCTAGTCTCATACAGCAGGCAAAACCCTGTCTGGTTCCTAACATCATAACACACATGATTCATTCTGAAGATTAACTGCTGGAGCTGTCGCTTTAAGAGAATGCAATAACGGCACGCGAATGAGCGATTTTACATGTGGCGACCATCTTTAGTTCGGAATCATTTCTCATAAGGTGTTTTCAAGGGTTATAGGATTTAATCCACTTTAGATTAAGGGTTCAAAATGCCAACGGAGGGCCTGGAAAAACCGCAATGCAAGCGCCACGCTTGACACCTGGCAACACACGGCGTGTGCTTTCAGCCCATGTGGGCGTGGGAGGCGCGTTTCTGTTTACCATCCTTTTGCTTTTCGTCTTCGGAGAGTTAATTCAAGCTACGGGAGGGTCTGAAATCGTTGGAATAGAGTTTTGCTCAGTTAAGCGATGTTGTGGAGCTGAGAGAAGCACCTGTGTGGAGACTGCATGCCTGATTACCATCTCGAGTGCGCTTCCTGATGCCCTCCTTTTTATCTACCTGCTCTGTTCGTGCACACCTCATCTATTTAATGACTCACCTTGTTTACTGGCTGTGCCCGCAGAGTCTTCGTTTGTAATGATAGGTAACGGAGGCAGAGCTGAGGGGCACAACGGGATGTGCATAGTGAGGCCAGGTGAGGGAGGAAGCTGGCACCCGGTTTCATGCCGGATGATGGAGAGGAATTGAACGAGGGAGCCAGCACCAAAACCTCCCTCTGTTTCTGTTCCGCTTGGCCTTGGTGTGGCGAGGATGAGTTAGTGTTGTTTGGGCATTTAAAGAGGTAATGAGGGAGAAAGGGGGAAAATAGCAAATAGAGGTACCAGTAAATGCTTATTTTAGATTCTTTTGTTTGTGATGTATTATTTTTTATTGAAATAGGGGACAGAACCAAGTTCAATGTTTATATACATATTTATATAAGTAGCCCGTTTTGATTAATCGTGCATTTTAATGCATATCTGAGCATGTATAATTCTAATATGTGTAACAAGCCTGTGCTAAACCCCAAGCCAAGCCAACCAAACCAAACTCAAACACAACCCAATGAAAATACAAAACCAAACTCAGTTGTGTTTAATATCAAACGAATCGAACAAATCAAACATAAATCGCTGCTCAAAAAAATAAGAGGAGATTTAAAAAAGAAAACGATTAGGATCACACAAGAACTGCTGAATAATCTGATCCTGTCCACGCCCCCGTCACTGTCAGTGTGTTTCCCCACTATTGGGTGACCATATACCCCACTGGTCAATGTGGGGGCACTCTGGTCCAGTTTGACCTGCTTCTGTTCACCCTTATGAATATATCACTTGCTACTTGAGTTTGCATCTCGTTTGCGTAATCTTTTAAATGCTTCTTTCTGAATTGTTTAATATTGATTTTGAAATTTCCCCTCATTTTTGTGAGCAGTATATAACTGACGCCCAAACCCCGATACAGCCACTCCTATCACAAGCAAAAAAAATAGAGCTACCAAATTCATAACACATATTAATATCTCCGGCTTCACTCAAGCTGTTCTTTATTTTTATTTGGTTTAAATGATTAGATTTTCTTTACATTTTTAAACATTAGATTTATAGATTTATCTTTTGTTTTATGTCTTTGAAATATATATATTTAGGATTTATATTTTATATTTTATGTGGTAACACACTAACCCACTACTATGGTGACCCCTTTAGTGATTCAATTTTTTTATATTATATTATTATATTATATATATTTTTCCCTTTATTTTATTTTATCTCCCAATTTTTATATTATTTTATTTATTTTGTATTTGTATTATCTAATTGCATTTCCCTTTGTCTTTATTTAAATCATTCTATTTAGCTTCTGTGTAATTTAAAAACAATTTAAAAGCATTTTTGAATTCTATTTCAAAGCTATTTGTAGCGGTACTGTCTGGTTTTGGATGTAGCCCAGTCCTGGACTGCAAATAAGGCACTGGAACTTCCAATAAACTTATGAGAAGTAACTATTTGCTATGGGTAGATATATTTATCCCATTATGTTGTGTACATTATGTTTAAAAAACAAAAAATACTTCGTAAATATAATTATACCTAATTAAAACAAGTTTCACATTGTTTGACTAATGGGAAAGTCCAAATCGTTTGGCCTCTGATCCAATCGCAATGGTTATTTCTAGGTTCTTGGTGGTTCAGGCAGATATTTGAGGCAATAACTATGTAATAGCATCTGCAATTGCCTTCGAAAGTTACACTCACGCATACCACCCAGTTAGCCTAATGAGCAGCAGCAGGAGCAGCCTGCAAGTTTTTGGCATTCAGAATGAAACTTTGAGTACGGTAGGGCCTCTTAAGACGAGTACGGAGCGCTCCTTAGATGTTCCTCGCTTCAGTGGTGAGCAACGACTGGCTCTGAAGTCGTGAACCCCGGCCCTGCTCCGTCCCGATCAAAAGACCCCGAATTCTATTTGTTTTGTTTCAAGGGAAAGAGATGAAGGGGCCAAGGTCGTCTTCAAGCGCCAAAGTGGCATTGTGCTTTCAAGCGGCCGTCCTTGGCGAGGCCTCGTCTTCAGGTATGCAGCCGCGGCCCCGTCCTCGACATGGGATTTATTAATATTCTCAAAGACCAAATTTTACAGGGGATTGAAATAATGGATTGCACTTAAAAGGGGAAAAGAAGTCATTTTAGGTTAATACCATAAGCCTGTTGGACCCTATTATTGGAGGTGCCTTGCTATTGTCGTCTCAGTTCTCCTTGAGGAGATTAGCAGGCAGGGAAAAAAGGTTTTGCAGGTTTCCAGAATGCCATCCTGCCGTTCTCGGTGGCTCGGCCCGAAATGAAAAGCTTCCCGGCGAGCAGGGAGCCTCGCGTATGAGGATCCAGATGCTAATACTCCGACCTCATTAGAACAATCAGAACTTGGAAATGGGACGCAGCCCTCTGTTTTATCCAAAGCTTTGCTCTGTGAGAGTTGGAGGGAGAAGAGAAAGGCATGGGAAGGGGATACGCTCGTAAAAAAAATGTGAGCTGTAATGAGCGAGGCTGTGATCCTGAAGCTTAGCGACATGTTTCTTATTGCGTTCCTCAATCAATCAGATGCATAAGAACTCCGTAATCTCTAGCAGAGCAGGAGATGGAATGGAACAGCATCTGCATGGGCTTTCATACAACTCTGTGTAGCTAGTTATCCATTTATTATCTGGAAAAGTTTCTGAGCCCTTTGGAATACCACACAGACTCAACCCTTAGAGCAGGGGAATACAAAAGCTGAGTAGCCGATAAAACATCACTCAGTCGACTCAAGACCAGCATTGACCGATGGCGAGTCAGTAGCTGGGACATAAATGCCAATCAGGAACTCCTGTCTGGTCAAACAGAGTAGCCTTACCCTTAAAGTAAGAGAACGTTTCACACCCTGAGCAACACATAACCCTCACCTTGCCAGAGGTAAGATACGAACCAAGAGAGCTCTGTATTGGAAACAATAATCAAAGTCCCTTAACAAGGCACGACCCAGGTACATGACCGAACAAAGAAAGCTTTGGTGAGGCGCCATGGCACAGGTCATCTGTTGTGTCTCAAGTGTCCCAGTGTTAGTTAGTGTGTGTGTGTGTGACACCTTGTTTAGGGTTGCTTCCTCCCTTGCAAACTGTCCTCCCGTGACCCACGTTCTTCCATGTCCTCCCTTGATCATACAACAATAAATTGTAAAGAAATAATATATAACGATGTTATCTAAAAGGGTCTAAATCTCTGGGATTTTTTATTTCTAGGAATGCTTACCCTATCACTGTTACTTTGTGATTAAAAAGTGTGGATTACGGAGCATAATAACTCGATTCGGTGCAGGATTTGGACCTACAGAAACATTTGAGCTAGACTTCCATTACGTTAGCTACATTAGCCTCATAGCTCACCGGGGACGGACAGCAAACATGCTTTGGTTGATCGACTATGTGAAATTAAGCTGATTTTTCACTGCAGCATTCCTTTAAGAATCGTTTATTTCTTTCCCTTTAACCTAAGGGTATCTCCATTTCCCCATTATCCCCACTTTTCACCCCCGTTTCTTCTTTATGCCCCTTAGGCTAAGCACCTAACATCCTAACCTAACACTGCAGGACATTTCTCTTTGTTAGTCTCCCTCTCTCTCTCTCTCTCTCTCTCTCTCTCTTTGTGCACCCCCCACAAAAATGCCTGGAGTGTGCATCGTCCATGGGTCATTACTTTTCAAAGAAATTTAAGCACGGAACACCATGCGCCCCCACCCCACCCCCGCGATACGTAGTCCGTCATTAGGAATCTTAGCTGTCAGAGCGGAGCCATTTTTGGCGTGATATGTTTGTTGGCTCATTTCTTTTAATTTTACCTCCATTAGCTTAATTCTTTTTTAATATTTCCATCTAACGAACTTTACAGTCCATTTTGTTTCGAGTGAGCTAAGCGAGTTTTATGAAGCAGGCAGTTGGCTTTCCCATTTAGAGCGAGCCGGCCGAGACGGGCCCCGATGCTTTTGTCAGCTTATTTTTGGCACCTTAGCTTGCGGTTCTGCTTCTGTGCCTTGATTATACAAGCAAACAACTGCATGAAGTTCATTAAAAATAAGCAGCAGCTAATTAACCTGAACTACAGACAAACCGCCTCTGTCAGCCGAGATCAGTTCGGAACGTATCGAATTGTTTGGGGGTCCTTTTTTTGCTATATATATAGCATCTATTTATTTGCTTATTTATTTATTTCTGTGTCACTGGAGCCAGAAATGACTCGAATGCTGTCGAGATTTTTTACAGCTCATGATTCTCCTGGTCTTAATAAACCCAGGGTGCACGAGGTCACTTTCTTTAAAGAGGTACTCGCTTAAATGTTTGGCGTTACCTCTGCGGGAGTGTGCGGTTTACGTGTAACGTGTTACGTGTCGCCAGGGCGAGCTTGTTAAATGCACCCTGAATCGTATCTGCACGGATGCCGTATTTAGCCACAGGTCGAAAGATACGGCATTAACCCGAGCTCTGGCGGCCCTTTGTTCGCCTAATTCGCTTAATTATTTCGTATCAGCAGACGGAGCAGATAAGTTTCTCCATTCAGGTCCTTGGGGAGCGTTCCAGTTTTATTTATTTCAATATCTATCTTTCATTATCGGTTTTTAACCAATTTTCCACCGCACAGTGTCCGGCAGCATTAGCAGGCTGTAGGGGGGGTGGGTAGTGCAGGAAAACCAATTAACAAATTAGCAAACGAAAGCAACATTTCTCACTGAGAGATCCATGCGATTTGACAAAGAACTGGGCAGAACTGGCACGGGGCAGATGTCTTCTAACAGGGCTTCTCTCAAGTGGCCAAGGACCGGTGGTTATCTGGTTAGGGCCAGGGTTGCACTGCCACATCTAGAGTTTTAGTTATGATGGAAAAAAAGGTTATTTATATCTTAAAATTCAAAAGTAAAGGTTGCACTTTTTCAGCTTCATGGTGCCAACCGGGCACATGGATGATTTGGCTTGGATGGTGACCTTGCCCTCTGAGAACACAGGAAGCAAAGCCAACTTGTATGAACATCCTGGAGAAGGTTTAATATATTTTATTTCTCCAGGTGCTCTGGGCTTTCCTAGTCCAACCTCACAGGCCCAATCTCCTAGATTTGAGTCCGGAAATCAGACATTAAGAGTCCAGGTTTTTACGGAATGTGTCACATGGAGGAAAAACTGCTCTGAGAAATTTCCCTCTGCCCAGCCCTGTGTTGGACTGCTGACTGGTCGAAGCCATAATGCTACTCAGGTCTCATTTGTGCTGCCAAGACTTGACACAACAAGCCATGGACCCAGCAAGATCTCTGAAGGTCCTGTGGCATTTCAAACCAAAACCGTGGGAGCAGATCCATTCAGAAGTTCTGCAATCGCAAGGTGCAAACTATTTGTGAACCACCTGTGTTTGTTTTGTGATATGCAGTATGTTCCTCCCAGTAAAACCTTCCAGACAGAGCAGAGTTGTGAGAATCCATGTTGGCGTGTGTGTGTGTGTGTGTGTGTGTGTGTGTGTGTGTGTATGTATGAGAAGAAAGCATGCCCTCGTGCCCTCTTTCTGGTTTTTCAGGGCACTTAATTACTCTTGAGGCAGGTTACTGATCCTTCTCAGACGCGGTGCCACGTGAGGTGGTGTGGTTTTGCTGTCGAAGGTCTCCATGCACATGCTCTGACTCGACTCCCAAATCCAGGTCACACTGCCAACAGCGTACACACGACTCCATCTCTGCCTGTTCCCTGGAGGAGTGGGGGGCCAGGCTGACACAAACACACAGTAATTAGAACTTTTACACAATGTGCAAGATCCGCCTCCTACTCCTCCTCTTGTTCCACCCCAAAACACCCCTGATGTAACTCCACCCAACAATAACCCCGACTTTTGAATATAATGGAAAATGTATATGTTAAAAAAACAAACCAAATAAATAAATAAATGTGTGTTATTATGATCTAAACATATATTATTATTATTATTATTATTATTATTATTGTTGTTGTTGTTGTTGTTATTAATATTAATAAATATTAATATTATAATATATTAATGTTATAATAATAATAATAATAATAATAATAATAATAATAATAATAATAATATAATTATGACAATGATGATGATGATGATGATGATGATGATTATAATAATAATAATAATAAGAATAATAATAATAATAATAATTATTATTATTATTATTATTATTATTATTATTATTATTATTATGATTATTAAAATTATGATGATGATGATGATGATGATGATTATAATATTATTATTATTATTATTATTATTATTATGATGATGATGATGATGATGATGATGATGATTAATATTATTATTATTATTATTATAATTATAATTATTATTACTATTATTAAAATTATGATGATAATGATGATGATGATGATAATATTATTATTATTATTATTATTATTATTATTATTATTATTATTATTATCATTATT
>JAUZSU010028548.1:0-10496 GCA_034780255.1 Parotocinclus maculicauda | reverse complement strand
ATTTGGAATAAGGCTGTAACGTAACAAAATGTGGAAAAAGTGAAGCGCTGTGAATACTTTTCGGATGCACTGTAAGTGTCCAGTTTGCATGTCCATCTGCTAATAAGAATTATCAGAAGGGGCCACACAAACACATACAGGAGTTAAAAAAAAATCTAATGAGCAGTTATAATTGGTTAGTAGCACTCTCGGTCAGATTTGCTCTATCCTATATCAACCCGGGAAAATGGAGAGTACCGTTTTGATTTGGATGATGCATCTTATTTTATTATTCATGTAATAAAGGTTTACATGATTTTTACACACACCTTCGTTACCCCTTCTCTAAAGGGTGAAGGGTCTTACTGCATGCCACTGGTGTTTAGATACTTTGCACATAGTGTTTTATTTGAATAAAACATTGTAAGATTGGAAGCTACTCTAGCACACAGGCAATTACAAGTCATTTTGTTTTTATTACTTATTAATTGTTGTGTTTTAAGTATAAGCCACTTGCGTGAATGCTTTATTCATTCAGATAACTTCCAAACGTTTGTTATTCGAAATTTGTGATTTTAAATAGATACGAGTTCAAACAATTCTTTACCCCACTTGACGGACCGTTTAATTTACAATCAGTGGCCTCTTTGTGTGTGTGCAATACTCAACTACGAAGTTACTCTAAATGCCCATCACTAGTAAAGATATTTGTTATCATGGTAAAGGAGTCATGTCTGTTAAACACGATGCAGACCTGAAAACATAGAAGCATTCTGACAATGATTTGCAGGATTAATGTGTTTAGTATGTGTAGCGGGGAATGGCGGACCAAGAAGCGGAGCATTAACAGGTGAAGGGACATAAGCACGGTGTACCTTTCTACCACAATGGACCGAAGCACCAATACAGCAAAGCCAGGACAAGGCCGATGACTACGGCTAGGATGGGCGGCAATAAAGACAGCTAAAGGAGGGAAGGGATATTATAAAAATCAACCAGGGATGATTTGACAGCAAGTGACTGGATTTAACAACACTTTGCTACAGTAGTGTTTAAAAGTTTGGGAACCCTTTAAAAATGTTCCATATTTCTATACAAGTATGACCTAAAGGAACATCAGATATTTACCCATGTCCTAAAAGTAGGCAAAGGGAATTCAATTAAACAAATAAAACAAACATATATGTAGTCAATTACTTTTTGAGGAAAACTATTCAATATTACATCTGTGAATGTCTAAAGTTTGTGAACCTTTGCTTTCCATATCTGGTGTGACCACACCCATGGATCTATATATTGAAACTAAACATTTTTGATACTACGGATCACAGAAGGTTTGGAGGAATTTTAGATTATTCCTTTGTATGAAACAGCTTCAGCTATGGGAGAATTTACACATTAGGTCAGGTCAGCGTGTTGACTTGGTCATTCTAAAACATTACATACATTTTCTTTAATCATTTTATGCTTGAACGACAGATGCTCTCACATTTTCCTTTAAAATCTGTTGGTATAATTCAGAATTCATTGTTCCATGCATGATGTCAAGACACCCTAGCCCAAATTCAAAACAGGCAAAATCCATGACATTACTACCACCATGTGACAGAGCTGAGATATGGTTCTTACGCTGGAATGCAGGGACGTTTCTTACTCCAGATAAGACACATCTTATTTAAACTGTAAAGTCCTATTTTGGCTTAATCCATCCACAATTTTTTTTCCAATAGCCTTCTGGCTCTGAATAAGGGTGTCGGCTAAATGACTATAATTACAGTACATACAAATTTCCTACAATAATAAATGGGAAAATATGATATTGAGATCTTTTAACTACTTTAAATGGCTATAGAAGTCTAATGACGTTTAGGTCAGACATCATACACAGAAGTACAGACTATTCTGAAGGGTTCACAAACTTTCAAGGACCACTGTATGGTGATTCTATAGGGGCAAAGAGACAAAGAGTGAGCTCCTCTTTCTTATATTCACAAAACAGCTAAACATATGTCAAGAGCAAACATCCTCGAACTGTCCCCATTGTCAGAACCCGGCACATGAACATGTAAAACTCACCTGGTTGCTTTTCTCCAGCGCAGCCTTTAGACTGGCCTGGCATTGCTGCAGCTCCACCCTGAGGGACACCGTCTCCTGCTCCGCCTGCTCACATCTCTCCTTCAGGCCTAATAACTCCGTCTGGGTTTCCTCAAACTTAGAAGCAAGAGGAGGGAGTGATTGGGGGTGGGGGGTGGTTGGGTGCATTTCACTAAAGGGCAAACCTAGGAATGTTTATACTGTTTTTAGTCATACAGTTTAAATCAACAAGAACAGTTTGCAACTGGCATGTGAGTGAAAAACATTTTATGGATGTTCTGATGATGTAAATAGAAAAAAAATATCAGGATAAATAAATTCACCAGCCAGGTAGTTTTATTTATCACCACTGAATCATACACAATATACTCTAACTGCGTAAAACGCGTTAGAGTCTTATTTGGTTTCAAACGCACAAGATTTGTTTGTTTCATACACATGGATTTAGCATAGCCACCAACTGCAGATTAGTGAACATTTTTGGGGGTTTGATCACAAGCCACTATATTTATGCATTTTTCACATTCAAGACCATATTAAAGGTCAATTCACAGACAGAATCACTAGGTTTTTTTTCTTCCAGCAGGTCAAAGATCCAAAAGGCTCAGTGAGCATAAAAACAAGCTTGTGCATTCACCTCTTTCTGCAGCTCTTTGGTCCTAGATTTGCTCTGCTCCAGCTGGCCCAGGAGCTGGCTGCTAGATTCCTGATGTTCCTCCTGCGCAGCAGTCAGGCACTTCTGCAGGTCAGTCTGTGTCTTCTCCAGTCCCTCCACCGTGCTGCTCAGACCTGAACTCTGCTTCTTACAGCTACAGTTGCATTACACCCAGTTACAAGACCCCAGGCAAGAAATATGGAAACAATTAAAAAAATATGTATTTCAAAAACAAATATTGGCAAATTTAACTTTTTCTACAGTGTTCCCTTTTGGTAGAAAATAACATTTTCAAGCCCATTTGCTCCGACACGCACATTTTGCTTCCAAACTCTACTGGAATTTAGTTTAAACATTGTAATTCATACAAAAACAGCAACTCCTTATGGAACCAAAAATATAATAATGACAAATCAATTTTACAACAGAATTTTAGTGACATGCATTATGTATTTTAAACATGCCTCATTTGTTTGCCTTGATTCCCCCATTGGGATCTATCAATTTAAAAGACTTCTTACAGATCTTAATGAACTGTTAAACCTGTCCAATTAAACAAAAACATAGCACAGAATTGTAAGGAATTTACAGTTGTGCTCATAAGTTGAAATACCCAGGCAGAATTTATAATTTTTTGGCCATTTTTTTTAGAGAATATGAATGATAATACAAAAAAAACCTTCTGTTATTCATGGTTGGTTGAAGCCATTTATTATTAAACAACGTCCCACACTTAGTCATACACTCATACACACTAATTATAAGCAAATGGATCACAGGTGAGGATGGTTACTTTTAGTAGCCATTTAAAGCGGTGTGTGTCAGTTTGTGTGTATGTTATAATGACAAAACTTTCAGGGTATGTAAACATTTGATCGGAGTGATTTGGGTATTGTCTGTTGTGTCATTGTGATTTAAAAAGGGCAAACACAATTGTTCAATAATAAATGGCTTCACCAAACCACTAACCATGAATAAAAGAACAGTTTTTGATTTATCATTCATATTCTCTGAAAAACTGCCATAAAATTACAAATCCTGCCAGGGTATGTAAACTTGTAAAATGAGCACAACTGTACATATGAAGTGGAATTTATGTATAAAAAAGCCAAATGAAAACCAGCACTTAAACAAAAGAAAACAAGGTTACAGTGAGCTAAAGAGAACCAATCATAGAGTGTAGATAATTAATCTGCACTAAGCAAGGAAATAAAGTCAATGAACAACTCTGTTGCAAATTTGGATTGTTACTGTATTGACATAAATGAGACTTTTTTGTGATAATATATAGCCATTAAGCATAGGGTCTTAAAATCTTTTCTACAGGAACAGTCTATCAATACAAATAACATGGTGAGAAAATAGACTGAATCTCAACTGACTAAAAAAATTAGGTTGAAATAAAAAAAATAAATTGGTCCATGACAAGGCAATCCTGTAAAGCTGATCTGTCAACTACTACTCAAGGAAGTCCACCATGACACAGAATATTGTTTTTTATTAGTCAGATTCATGCCTCAATAGAATTCAGGCTATAATATACACTGCTCACAAAACTTAGGGGACACTTCAAAATAAAGTCCCCTATAATGAAATATCTCCTAGTTTTTTGTGAGCAATGTGAAAGCCTGGAGTAGAAATGAAATGGTTCTGGAAGCATTTGTACTGTAGGCAAAACTTGTTGTGCACTAGTATCCAGCACTGCAGGCACACAAGTAATTGGACTTGAAGCATTGTCATAAGCCATCAGTTCGTTAATCCAATAACATGCATGGTGGGACCTCTACTTCATGTTTAAATGTACCAATAGAATAAATGGCATTTTGTTTTCTGAAATGATAAAGTTCTGGGCAGTGTTTAGGTGGAGTAAAACCGACCTGTCTAGCTCATTCTCCAGCAGTTTGAGTTTTCTCTGGAGTTGGTCTTTTTCAGAATGCAGAGCTGCACATTCACTCTGCAGGCTGCCCTTCTCCTTCTGCTGCTGCACTCCCAGCTGCTCCTTCTCCTTCTTAAGAGAGCCACACTCATTCTGAAGATTCACACAGTCCCGCTGCAGCTTCACCAGTTCACTAGCTACAACACACACATAACATAGAGCAGGGATAACCAACCTTTTTGGAACCTAGAGCTACTTTAAGAGTAACATGAAGGGCCACTTGTTTACTGCAATATATCTCTCTAACAAAGTTGCATTCCAAATTTAATTATAATCAAAATAACCAATATTTGTACAGAGACTGTCTGATCAACATGAACAACAATTTACCATGGTAGAAAACCCAGATATATTTAAACATGCAACATTAATTATTTCTGTTTATCTAACATTTAAAAAGGTCACTTATTACATCTCTAATATTTTTGTAAATATGTTTATTTATATATTTACAAATTATCACCTCAAATTCATCTCACAATGAATTAAATGGTGGTCACTGGTCTCTGAAAAAAGTCGGTGGGCCGGTGGCATGGAAGCATTAGTGACCTCTCCACATTGTGCCCCTTCTCGATAATTGTGAAAATTGTAGGTTTCTTTTGCTTTTCTGCCATGTTTTAAAATAAAAAAATTTTTCCAAGAACATCTCGCTTTCCATTGTAGCTAGCTTGTAAGGTCAGACTTTTTTTATTGCTCGTTTCGCGGATCCGCCGACGACCATATTTGAAGAATACAAAAAAAAAAACATTTGGGGGGTATTTCTCGGATTAGCACCAATGGTTGAAATAAAAAAAATAAATAAATAAAACATTTATTTTTTAGCTTTTTCCGCCCTCCGGTGGAGAGCCAACGGTTTTCTTCTGTTCATTTATTTTTTCCAAATTCACTTTAATTTAATTGTAGGTTTAATAAATTTTATTTTTAAATAACATTTTTTAAAATTTCTTCCTTCTTTCTTGTATTGATTCCACAAAGTCCTCGAGAAATTGAAAAGTGCTAAAAAATAAAGATTTATTTTTTTTTTCCTTCCTCCTTAGTAGATTCTTAAGTAGGAACATCCGAGGAACAAGCAATTAAAAAAGTCTGGCCTTAATTAGTGTCTCTAAAGTGGCCCTTGGTGTGTGACTGTGTGCATGACTGTGTGTGTGCCCCATGCTGGATTGGCACGCCATCTAGGGTTGTTTGGGTGGGCCCCGGCTGGCCTTATTCAGAGGTCTTTGTGGTCTTCCTAGTAGACCAAACCTCATGGTAGTAGTTTGTGTTTGGTTTTTTTTTTTTGCATTTTTAGTCTTCACTTAAGCTCCGAGTGAAAATGTGAGTTTTTTGTTGGAGCTTAAAGACAGTGGAAGTTTTTCAGGGTTTCGTGTTTGATTCGGGCAGACAGGGAGCCATCAAAGTGAACGCAGCAGTGGGGTGACCAGACAAACCGCTGCATTGTGAATCAGGGGCAGGGTCTGAATGTACGGATCGATGACCAGTTAGAAAAGCACTGCAGTAGTGTAGTTTTGAAATAACAATTCGTTTTAATATAAAGCAGTTACTGTTTTTTAAATGTGATCATCATGATGGATCGAGTGATCCTACTACAATGCACCTCCACCTAACGGGAAATCTGAACGTGACCCAGCTCTCTCATACAGACGTACTCACCCACATTCTCGTTCACTAATGGGACGAGTAAGTGTTACAATACTCTGGAGCTCAAGAAGAACATCTCAGAACTTCAGAGCAGCTTCATTCCCGAGTCGTAAGTGGTACACGGAAACAGGCTTTTTATTCGAAAAATGGTTTGAAGCGAAAACAGTGGCAGCGTCGAGACATGAAAGGGTGTCAGGAGTGACAGATGAAAAGAGAAATAATAAAATTCCGACGTGATAAAGCAGTAAAAAAAAAAAGGCGAGAGCAAATGCGGCGGGGGATCTGACACGCAGATGAAGAGGGGGAGGACGAGAGATGAAGGACGATAAAGGCCGAGAGTCGCCTGGCTCCCTCGGGACGGCAGGAACAGAGATGATGCATTGGGAGGCATTTGGGAGAAAGAGAGATGAAGAGAAGGATAAGGGCTTCGTTGGTAAACGACTGTCACTGATGTGGAGCGAAGCCGTTTTGACACCATCTCATCTCTCGCTCCCGAGTCACCCCTGCTCCCGACCTGACAACTTTTTACCTTTGATCTCCCTCTCATTCCCTCTCTGGCTTCACCTTTCATCAGAAACAACAGCGACAAATTTGCCCTTCTGGCTACACGACCTACGAGGGCAGCCCAGGAGGAACGTGTGCATCCCGTCCCGTCCTGAGAGACACGAGCACTGCGGCAGAGACGAGAGACTGGAAACGATGTGGAAGATGAAAGTTACATCAGCTCGTCCTGGAAAATGGTGAGAATAGTGAAAGCTGACCTCGTTCCTGCCTCCACCTATAACCCCACCTACTATCCCTGTAACACCGTTACACACCGAACACAATCTCTTAGGACGCCAGTGAATTAATTCGAGCTTGTGAGTAACGATACATTTTTCCGTTCACCCTTTAGTTCGATTCTACTGGTCACAAAAACTCACCGACCAATCACAAAAGCTTCTGCACCTCATAAAGCAGCTCCTGTATTTTCAGTCTTTTTCATACCATAGTAAAAGCCACGTTGTTTTCGTTTTCACGTTCCCTTTGTCGCTCCCTCTCCTCCTCAGAACCCCAGAGCCATTTTCATTTTCATTGATTGCTGGGGCAATAATATAATTTACTATTAATTATTTATTTATATTGAAGTAAATAAGGTTTAAAACTGGATATACATCCTAGATCAAATCCCAGTCTTTAAGCAAAATAAATCAAATAAGGGGTCGTGCTACTTCCCATTTATATATATATATATATATATATATATATATACATATATACATACACAGTCGATTCCGGTTATTAGGACCACCGGTTAATGGGACCAGCCGCTTATTCTGACCAAATCCTAAAGTACCTAAACAAATCCTATTAAATACGTGTAATGTTATTCAGTTCGTCCCCAGCCCTCTACTGCCACCTACAGGTCTTTGCCTAACATTTCCATTTACTACAAAAAAAGAAGCCACAGATAAAATTGACTCGAACTGAGTAAAAACATGTTTTTTACAGTATTATGCTTCGCATGCTGAGTACCTATACATTGTGTTGTAGATCGTTTCGAAAAACTTAGTTACCCAATATCGCGTCCCAATGTGGTTTGATTATATATAAAATCCTAATATATATATATATATATATTATTATTATATATACATACATGCATACATACATATATATATATATATATATATATATTATATACACACACATTTTGCTATACAATTCTATTTAATTTTACTTATCTGTTATTATTTAAATAGTGAAATAGTGTGACCGTTACTTCAAACTTAATTCTTACAATTAACATGTAAACCACAAAAAGAGGTTTGGTCCCTTTTTGAGTTTTGGGCCTCCCAAGGTTTCTTCCTTACAATGTTTATGGAGTTTTTCCCTTTCCACTGTTGCCCTAGGCTTGTTGGGATTGGCCATAGAAGACAATATAAAACTGTAAATCTGCTCTGAGACAATGGTCTATTGTAAAAAGCACTATAGATACAAATTTGACATGACGTAATAAAAAAAGGTTACTTGTGTTGTTTACATTCTTCTATAAAATATTGGTTTAATAACCTAAGCAGGTTTTTAATTTCAACAGGGGAGTCGTGTCCCAAAAAGAACTGAGTACAGCATCTTAAATGACACATATTTAATGATGCTACTAATTTTAGATTTGTTCCTTAATAAACTTTTTGTTTGTGAGTGATCCGATTTAAGAATATTTGAATGTGTATTAGATTGCCACTTAAAACTAATGAGTATTGAGATCACATTTTCCAACGCGTACCAAATAAAAAATCCCATTACAATTTTAGTTAAGTAACGAGTGATGTGCAATGGATTCGTTTTCGAGTAATTATCCCAAAACTTCTAAGAGGAATAAAAAGCACTTCTATAAGTTCTTCAGGATAAAGACTTCAGCTAAATGCTATAAATGTAACTGGCTGACTCCGAGGACACAAACCCCACCAGGTTTGACCTGTCCGATTCACTGATGCTCCTGGATAAAGATATGTCTCTGGTGTCCTTCAGGCTCACTGATCTGAATCCGGCTCACCTTGGTAAGAGAGACTGAACGCTGTGAAGCAGAAGCAGGTCGCTCACGCTGTTTCTAAAACTTGAGACACTTATCAGAATGTAACTGTGTCTCTCTAGAACCTATAAATCATGCTTCCATGATTTATGATGGCCTTTTCGGTGTGACCCCCCCACACGACGACTTCCAACAGGGTAAAGCTGGGGTAACACGAGGGGGATGCATTATTGTTTACGTTCTTTTTTAAGCATCTTGTGTCTACTTCTTTAGTCCGGGGTAAGAAAGTAATATTAAAAAAAGCATAGCATTTTAAAAAGTCATGCTGTAAAGGTCCTTGTCAAACACGTGTTTTACCAACAACACACCTCGGCCAAAGCCCCAGAGCATGTGCCCTGCTCTCAATAAAGGAGCGACTGAAGTGTAGAGCTGTCCCTTGGTGAAGGTAACGCAGGTCTGACAAGCAGCAGCAGCAGCGCCGGTGCTAAAAGCTTACTCAGACAAAAATGCAATGAACCCGACTAAAATCAAGCCGACAGCAAACAGCCATTCGGTGAGCAGGACCAAGAGACGCGAGAGACATCCAGCATTTGCAGAGTCACTCTGGGACAGATGGTTTGTGTAGCGCAGACACAGCTTGAGGGAATCGACGGTGGTCTTCAGCGTCCCAGTGGGTGCTGAGCCTGTCTTCAGCAGGTCTGAGAAGTGCAAGGCTGTCAGAAAGGCTCACCAGCTGAGATGTGACCTGTACTGCTGCTCTGTTCTGACACCATGCATACAAAACCACATGACGTACAGTACTGGGCAAAAGTCTAAGACCACCATTAGATTTGTCTTTTTTTTGTCATTGTGGTATAACGACCACATAGAACATATTGTGGGGCGGCACGGTGGCTCGGTGGGTAGCACAGCTGCCTCACAGCAAGAAGGTCGTGGGTTCATTCACAGGGTGGAGCAGCCTGGGTCCTTTCTGTGTGGAGTCTGCAGGTCTTCCCTGCGTCTTCGTGAGTTTACTCCGGGTACTCCGGTTTCCTCCCAAAGCAGAACAGGTTCATTGGTGTTTCTAAAGTGGCCCTTAATGTGTGACTGTGTGTCCTGCAATGGATTGGCGTCCCATCTACGGTTGTTCCTGCCCTTGCACCCAAAGTTGTCGGGTGGGCACCGGCTGGCCCGCGACCCTGTGTGGTTTAATCGGAAGATAATGGATGGATGGATAACATTGTCGATTTGGGCCCTAAAACAAGGATTTGTCCCTCTACAGTCCACTAATCTACATTCCAATCGTTGTAAACTTTAGCATATCATCACGTTTTGTTGGCTAACAACTTCCCATCAGCAGAAACATTACTAATAAGTAGTAAGTTTTTCTCTTAGATTGACCTTTGCATCTTTCTAGAACAGCCTCCAGCTTTTACAGAGTGGTTAAAATGATACATGAGATGATCACCACCCTCGGCTCACTTGTTTCATCTATTTAATTGATTAAAACCATGTAACCTTTCACATAACTGTATGCAAACTCTATATGAGGGTGGAAGATGAAATGATTTTAAATTTAAAAATGATCTGATACTGGTAAGAATTTCATACAGTCGACAAATAATCAGCGAGAGAGAGAGAGAGAGAGAGAGAGAGAGAGAGAGAGAGAGAGAGAGAGAGAGAGAGAGAGAGAGAGAGAGAGA
>JAUZSU010028538.1:0-10496 GCA_034780255.1 Parotocinclus maculicauda | reverse complement strand
GTGAACTGTTCACTTTGAGCATGTATGAACTGAACTTGAACTAGTTCAGAAAAGCTGTGAACTGGCACAACACTGCTCATTACAAACACCTATAAAGGAGGAGAAGACATGAGAGGGAAGCAGAGTGTGAATGCGCATGAAAACATTTCAAACAGATGGCTATTAAAAACCTCTGTAACCAAGACCTCAGAATGTAACATGAGAAACAACACTTTTCATTAACCAGCCAGTCTCCTGTAATCAAAAGCGCTGCTATTATATTTTATGGCAGTGCAACTTAAAAGAAAACAATTGTTTCATTAACACTTTTAACTAGCAACGATAGCGCAAGTCTGTAGTTCAGTATCCTATGGCAGACCAAATTATTATTAATCCCAGGTCTAGGATCCCATGTACACCATGCTCCATGTCTGTCTGCTCTAAGACACCTGATTTTATTCATCATATAATTACTCTTCCCTCAAGGAGATGAGTCAGCTTTTCAGACCATACTGTTGTATTCCACATGTTTCAAGTTTCTGAAAATGAAGATGCACTGCATGAACTTACATTTCTACTGTGGTATTTAATTACTAACTTATCAATGAATAATACATGACTAAAAACGTTGTATGCTTCTCATAAAAATGCTTCTCATACACAAAATTATGTCAACCTATTATGTCCAACAAATCTGTTTACACCTATTTATCACCCTACTGCAAAAATTAAGCGTATGACATAATGTCTTAGATCAGCTTACACATGGGTGACTAATGATTTGCATGTTAGCTTAATTCCCATATGGTGATTTGAATTTGACTCATTATCAGTCTGTGGCACATATTTGGTTAGCTTTGTTGTCTGGCCAAGCAACTATGTTCAAACACATTGCAGGGAATCACGGCACCCTGTAACTTCAATTGTTTATTGGTTTTAAGCAAACCTTATAGTACTAAAAATAAGAAGCTTTTTGCTTATAACTGACAAGCTGAAATATCTGTTTTCCATACTCCACAAATATGGAAGCTTGTTTGAAGTATCAACACAGAAATTACAATCAATTGAGATGCACAACCACACCACACAACCACAGCCTAAACTAAAGCCTTAAAGAAGACCTTAATGGCTCAAACATGAACAAAACAAACCCAAAAATAAAACCTGTATGGCCACCATACTTACAGCACTGCAAGCAGACTGTATGTGAGTAAAATGAATAGTCAGCTAAAGTGAGTAGTCAGCATCTCTTGCTTGACCTTAGGCCTCTCCACAAGTAAACAGCGATGTATTTATATACATGTATTTATTTTTTGAGCATAAATAATCTATGGCACTGAAAACAGAAAAAAATATTACATAGAAAACAATACACTGTCATGTCAGCTACTGTACTGTCATGTCTTATATTATTAATTTTAATTACTCTATTACCGTACATTAGTTTTTGGTACTCGGGTGGTGAGCACACAGTGACAATTGACCAAGGTTTGAGTACCAATGGTGGTAACTAGTGGGCATCGATATTACAGCATTGTGCCCTTTCACCAAGTTAGACTGTTGAGTAAAAGACAACTGGACTTATTGGTACTTGAAGATCTTTCACCTCTCATCCAGAAGGCTTCTTCAGTTTTGAACAGGTCAGATCTATAGCCTATAAAACCACCTGCCATAATTATTGACACCACTGCATTTAGTATGAGGAAGAACCTCTACATAGTTTCAACACACCTTTTTAGTTGTACTGCGTTTTCTTGCCTTTCCAATATTTAGGAATGACTAAGAGAATATGACTTCTGTGTCATCTTACATACATACAGGGAGAGTCAAAAGGCACAGGACATGTCGTGTGCTACTTTGTGGACCTTTTTGCAATAGCTGCTACAACCTTTTTTTTTAGGTTTCTTCGTCGGTAGCACGTAGCATGTTTAGGTAGTCAGACGATTACTATGTGGCTTGTCATTCAAAGTCCCGGTTTCTCAGATTTGGATATGAGGGATGCAACAATGCTGTGTGAAATTGGTGACCTTTCTGGGTGTTGGATGTTGAAGTTTGCAGCTAAAACACGGCAGCTGCTTTCCCCGGACATCAAAATCGCCAATTTCATCTTTAGTTATTTTGTTTTAACAAGAAAAGTTTGGAATTTTCTGTGTTGATAATGTTTGAACCACAAGAGATTGCAGCAAATCTGATTGCGGCAATTTGATAAGTTACATAACCACCTTCCCATTAGAAAAACTTGATACAATATGATTCCCCTTAATTCAAGATGGAATCCATGTTCCAGACATAGCCTAAAAGATAGGTCCTCTCACACATTACGTGTTGGGGTATTCAGACATGTAATGTTCTGTGTCCTGTGACTTTTGGCTTGCCCTCTATACCCCAGTGAACCAAGATGCCATGGATTACTGTTAGAGAGTTCATAGACACACTGTCCAAATGAAAAAATATATTTGGGCAAATGCTTAAGTTAAGTAACTAGAGGTGCCAATAAATGTGGACTTTGTGGTTTTCTTAAACTTATTTTTTGATAAGGGAAAAGATTTCAGATTCAGAGTCTAAATTTATTCCAGAGGTTGGACTTTTGCTTATTTTGTCAGTGGGAGATTAATTCAACAAAAGGTGGATAATAACTCTCTGTACTGACATTTTCCAAAGGTGCCAATAATTTTGGAGGGACTATATATTAACAATATGCCTGTATAAAATAACAAGATTAATTTATGTCAAAGTTCTCAAGAGAGAATTTGATAATTAGATATAAAGAACTGAGAGAGAGAGAGTGCAGATACGTTTGGAGACACAGGATGTCCTGCAATGTAAACTGCAACATACAAAATACTATTATTTACTATTAAATATACTATTTAAACCAAACAAAATTTTCTGTAATTGTTAAAAAAATAGGCTTAGTGAAGCATACCTCAAAAATGTAATTCAATTATCTTAATTATTGGCATATTTGAAGTAAAATTAGAGCAAGTAGAGGCAAAAATATATTCAATGTCTCAATGGTGAGAAAGAATTATAGTCATGAACCAAAAAATACAAAGTTCAACAGCATAATAAGTTTTTTTTTTAATTATTTCTGCCAGAATTAGTTTTAGAAATGCAAAATCAAGCTGATTCCATAATTTTCTTTCCTCCACACACTGATTCCATTATTTTTCAAATATATGTTTTCTTTAATTCATATGGGAAACTATGGCATTCAGTTTTGTTTAGCTATTTGCTTTTCCATAAGTTTTAAATGAATTTCATGACTTCAAGATAAAGTGACACGTTATGGTAAGTTATTTCATCTTTAAACCACTTTTGCTAAATATATAATCCAATTCTTCCAGTTAAAGTGAAAATAAAATTTAAATTATTTGTATTTAATTCATTACAAAAAATCATCAATGAAAAAAGATAATTAATAACATCAAATATGAGTGATATCAGTGAATAAGGGTAAAGTATGGAATTAATAATAAAGAAAAAAGAGTGGCAGCTTGTTTTTCTGTTTAGGAAAGGTTATTGTTTCAGAGAAGAATCTGAGTTTAATACATGCATCACTGTAGTGAGCCAGTCAGCAGGCTACCAGTTTAAACAGCCCTAAATGTCATGATTGGGCAAGGGCTTTAGTGTGAGGGTCTTTTTACAGTGCAGCTAGTGGGATAGTCACGGTCGCCACGACCACATGTTCAGGACTTGTGAACAGTGTACCAGGAATAAACTGCTCTTTTGTACCTTGTTGCCTGATCATATACAATATATAATATATACGAATATACAATAAAATAAAATGGGTAGACCAATGAAAACGAGACAGTATAGAAAACTACATTTACATACACTGTAAATAGAAAATGCACAATAAAACAAATGAAAACAAATGGGTGGAAGTGGGAGTTAATCGATTGAATTAATAAAGGAAATCCAAATAAAAACACTAGTAACACCTAATTCTACATTCTACTGAAATATGTAGAGTTAACTCATCTGAGCACAATGGCACGGTGGGTAGCACTGCTGCCTCACAGCAAGATGGTCCCGAGTTCAATCCTAGTGTGGAGCAGCCTGGGTCCTACCCGTGTCTGTATGGGTTTACTCCGGGTACTCTGGTTTCCGCCCACAGACATGACAGTTATGGTTAATTGTTGTCTCTAAAATGGCCCTTAGTGTGTGACTGTGTGTGTGTGTGTGCTTTACGATGGCTTGGCGCCCTGTCTAGGGTTGTTTCTGCCCTTGCGCCCAGAGTTGCTGGGTGGGCACTGGCTGGCCCGCGGCCCCTTGTGGATTATGGATGGATGGAAGATAATGGATGGATGGATGGATAGATGACTCATCTGAAAAAAAGCCCCCCTCATTTATGATATTGGACTGTTTGTCAGGTTAAAAATGTCACAGAGCAGCTTTTTTTCAAGAAAGGCATATCAACTTAATAGCGAGGCCATCTCAGTTCAACTCCAATAGGCTGTCAACTGCTACTCAAGAAAGTTCAAACTTTGTTTTTGATTAATGGATTGTCAAAGTAGGAACGAAGTGTTAATCGTGATGTTTTGGTTAATTATTCCATATTTTTTCTTCATTACAGTGATTACATATTTTCCCCTCTACTCCATATATGCCGAAAATATGCCATTAATTAAACTAATTTAAATTAATTTGTTTTAGGCATGTTTCATGAAGCCAGAATGTTCAGCTATTAAACAAAATTGTTTTGTGTCATATCTATGATTTGTTTATTTACTACAAAGAAAAAAACATCTCTCAATGTGGTTATTCCATATTTTTTGCCAGGGGTAGTATGTCACACAAGACATGCATTCTTGGACCAAAAGTTCTCATTACAGCTGCTTTTTGTCATTCGTCCAGAAGCAGCCGCTATGTAATGGCTGAAAACAAACAGCTAAACCCTTCCACTCGAGCACATGCATACACACTGTGTAATACATAACAGCATTAGTAAGTGCATAAGAGAAGCAAACTATATGTATGCAAAGATCATTTTTAGTGGATTAAATAAAACATGCCTGCTTAATGTGGCAGCTAATTCTTAACTTTCAACTTAGAGCAAACTGTCTGTGATTGTTGGCTTGCTAGGTTGGTGCTGACTTTCTGACTGCTTCAGTTAGCTGACTGAAAGTGCTTAACATTACTCTCCTAACTACAAGTAGTATGAAGTAATTGTATAGTTCATTTATGAGTCTGTTTTTGCTCATTTGCTCCGAAACTGTATACGGTAAAGAATTACATTATTTTACTTTTTCACATTTTGTGATAGTGCTAAAAAATATCCATACTGACAAATTTAAAACACAATTTTAGAATGTTTTGCAGATGTATTAAAATGGTAAACTAAAACATTGCACCGACATGTAAGTAGACATTTTACTCAGTACTTAGTTGAAGCACCTTTAGCAACTATTATAGCCTAAGTGTCTTCATGGGTATGATGTCACACTATTTGCACACCTGGATGTGGGGATTTTCTTTTTCTGATTCTTTTCTGCAGATCCTTTTTGTCAGAGAAGCTCTGCCAGAATGGATGGGGGCCGTAATTTACAGGTCTTAACAGTCAGAGCTCTGGCTGGGCCATTCATGAATATTCACAGAGTGATCTGGTAGACTTATCTGTCTTAAACTTATCTCTTTGCTTTATTCAAGTTCCCTTAACACTGACCAGTCTCTGTGTTCCAGCTGCTGAAAAAACTCTCACAGCATGATGCAGACACCACCATGCTTCACTGTAAGGAAAGGTATTGTGCAGGTGATGAGCAGTCTGGGGTCTGAATACTAATGTCCATGCAAAACTGTAGTTTTCCAGTTTGAGTAAATTTGCAAATAAAGTATAAAATTCTGTTTTCACTTAGTTATAGTGGGGTATGGAGTACAGAAATATGAAGAGTGTAATAGTATGTTCAATAGCTTTAATTCAAATTTTGTGACTGCGGAAGAGGCAACTGAACTCAAGGTAAATTATCGTATTGGAAAATGCCTTAAAAAAATGTAACAAAAAAAAACCCCAGCTATATTCCTGATTTAACAATTTCCCTGTTTTCATTCACTTAGCTGTCATGTTTCTTGTCTGTTAAGAATTATGGTGAATTTACCAGCAGACTATTTATGCTATAATGAAACACATTTGGAAATGTTTTGCTGGGAAACCTTGGATGCTGGAATTCATGTGGATTTAACACATACCACCTACCTTAACATTGTATTGTGGAGACCATGACTCAAGGGTTTGATAAGTATTAGGCAAGTTGTATTTTTTGGTAACAGGTGTATAATGTTTCAAAAAAGTTAGAAACAGAATTTACTTCTATTTCCATGAATAAACATCCATCCAATATTGAAAAATAAACCAATATAAGAGTTCTGTAATTGCTAACAAAGGGCCTAATCCTGACATTGTTGTTCTAACTATTTACATTTACAGCATTTAGGAGACGTCCTTATCCAGAGCGACTTACAACTGATATATTCTTACAATCCAAGCAATGGTGGGTTAAGGCCTTGCTTAAGGATCCAACTGTGGCAGCTTGGCAGAGGTGGGATTTGAACTCTGGACCTTCAGGTCCAGAGTCCAGAGTCCAGTGCCTTAACCACAAGGCTACCACAGACATAAACGGGTGTTACAAGGGGTAACCCTGGTAACTGTGCTGTGGGCACTGCGGTACAGACAGCTGAGTGTACATTTGGGGTACAATAGGGCAGTGGTTAATTTATGAAGCAAGGATTTATTGTATACAGAGTTCTGACAGCACACAGGGGTTGTATATAACAGTGCATTATCTGCTGAAATACTCTGGCTGTGCTACCACCGCGTGGCATATAAATAATCCCAGAGCACATGACCAGACAAGAATCTTCTCTCATGAAAGTTGTTCTAAGACAATACAATTAAAGCTTTGAGTGTGTGTGTGTGTGTGTGTGTGTGTGTGTGTGTGTGTGTGTGTGTGTGTGTGTGTTTGTCTATGTGTGTTTTGACTTTTACTGTTTCCTCACCAATAACTCTCAAAAATGCTATTCAGTGTGAGTATAATAAAAATCTGCATAAACACCCTGACTGACTGATGTGATAGCATTAATAATGCCTGTGATCATTATAGAAATCAGGCACACTAAACATCATTAAGATTAAACCAATCTGTTTGGAATCACATTTGGTTTAATCTAAAACATCTCAGAAAAGAAATTCAACTATATAAGTGTTACAGGCTGTTTAGTTTGTGTTTCACTTCCAACAAACATTCTCAAAAATTTCAGTTGGAAACAAAAGCAATCCATTTTTTTTCTTTCTTTTCCCCCTAGTTCAAAGTTTATCCTGGAATTCACTGGGCACAGGTGGAAGCCGCCATTGGATGGGATGCCAGTCTATGACAGGGCTTAGTAGGTTTTGCTTTTGCTTTCCCCCATCTTTCCTCTTCTCCACAGCCATGACAAATCTAGCCAAAAGGCACAACTGGGACTCTAACCCCGGTCATCTCAGTGGCATACTGGTGAATATCCATTATATCCATAATACTCAGCTGATAAACTATTAATCAGCTGTCTGTGTTTATCTGTACTATCACAGCTGCAGAAGCTCCGCTCCCACTACTTTACATGAAGTTTATTTAATAGGTTTCATAGATTCATAGCTGTTCATGAAGTTTCAGTGATATGGTCTTATCTCAAAATTCTAACATGCAAATACGGTCTGTCATAGGTAATGGAGCAACATGAGGCCTTTCCCCTTTATGTATTATACACAGTATACAATTTTTGCTCTTTTGTTCTAAAACAACTCCGAAAGTCCTAAAGCAACTCACAATGAACTGATTCATTCATTGCTTTGGTCTTTCTTGACATTAAAAACTAGAACAAAGTTGTGACAGACAAATTCTTAGAATAAACAAACTCATGAATAGGATGCAAAAGCAATGGTAATATGTCCAGGTCTAACGGTGATGTTCCCATTTTCCAACTGTAGAACCAAAACTGAATTTATGATGGAACAATAGGACACTGCATTATACATAACAGTATGTTCACTGGCTATACAGGTACCCATAAGCTCTCTGAAGTGCACATGCATTTGGGACTGTGGTGGCATAGTGGTTAAGTTACTGGACTATAGAGCAGAAGGTCCAGGATTCAAATCCCACCTCTGCCACAGTTGGGTCCCTGAGCAAGGTCCTTAACCCAAAATTGCTTTGCTTGTAAGACTGTATTAACTGTAAGTCAATCTGGAGAAGGGCGTCTGCTAAATGACATAAATGTAAGCGTGGCATCATACCATGAGTTGGGTTGGGTAGCATTAGCATTTTATTGATTCAAGTTCTTATCAATTCTAATTTTTTATTCCAAATTGTTGAAAAATGTGCCAAATTTTTACAACCTTAAATCTGAAAAAGTTGTGGAAGTATGAACAATGCATATTAAAAAAATGTACTTTGACTTTTATTTCATTGCAGACAGTACTAAGTAACAAAACATATTTCATGTTTTATGTGTTCAACTTCATTTAATTTGTTAATAAACATCCATTTTTGTAATGTTGTCATTCCTTTTCATAACACTTAAAATGACATTTTCCTCAAATACTTAGCCTTTCCTGTGTTTGCTGCCTTTGTACCAAATCATTCATACAATTACCTGTTTGAAATCACATCATTATTTTTTTTAATTCATTACTAGCTCCCAAGTGCCCTAACACAACTTTTTTGTAATATGTTGCAGGTCTGAATGCATCAATGGATGTCTAAGAACAAAGAAAAGAAGTTGAGCGGAAAAATGTCAAAGCAATTGCAGGAAACACTGTGATTTTTAATATGTAATTTTCCATACTTTTTAAATCCATTACCAGCCATATCACTAAAACCACTGAGGGACGAACACTCCTGTGACATTCCTATGATGCACTGAGTCTTGGTATTCATATGGATGTAACTTTTAGCAAATTTTAGAAATGTCATACATAGCTGCTCTATCATTTGCTTACTTGTATCATTTGCGATTTCAGGTAATCAACAGGATGCATCTTTTAGAAGAATTTATACAAAAAGAAAAGGAACTAAAACAGAGTGTAAACATCTGTGAAAAGCATCAAGTGTCTGTCCTAAAATGCAGAAGATTAAATGAAGCCCAGGTTTGAAACTGTTGTCAAAAGCAAAGTGAAGCCAGTCAGGGAGTCTGAAGGCTCAGGCGTCTTCTCTGACACAAACTCTGACCCTGTGACCTGACCCTACACTGGGTCATGTTCCAAACCATAGGCACTGCAAAAGCAGAATAGAGTGACCCCAGCAAGGCTTTAAACTTACTGACATGTAGCACATAGACTCCCCTCTGCCACCCCCTTCTTTTTGCTTATTCTATCTCTTTATGCACAAGACTCATCCAAGGTTTTAGAATTAATTCTAATGGATTACATTTACAATAATAAGCATATAAACTACATTTATGTAATCTATTCTTAAACGACCCCTGTTTTCTAACTATTAAAATACTATATGTGTATAATAAATTTAGTTCAGTGTTTTGTTAAATAATCACACTATCAAGAAAATCTCACTACTTTAAATGACAGAATATATATACATGTATATATATAGTATATATATAATGTATAATATACATAAATACACAAATGCAACATAGAAATCATAGTATAAATGTAAGCTGGATAGCTATAGTAAACGCTAACAAACTGGATGTGTTTAAAGAACAGTAGTGCTTAATCAAATATCTTTATTACACTTTTTCTAAATAGTATTCCAAGGTGTAAAATGACCACTACTATGCAAGGAGCTTGATTTTTGTTTATATAACCCCATTTTGAGCATGAGACCTGAATGTGTTGATTGATGACACAAGATAAACTAGCTTACACAATTCACATCTGGAAACTAAAGGGGGTTTGATTTGCATATTATGTGGGCATTTACATATCCTGTGGAAGTAATAATAGCCAAAATTTAGCACAATAAATATGCACAACAGCTATATGTGCTGTAAATTGTTTGTATGTGACACTTTTTCAATGGACAAGCATGCCACTGTTGGGAAACAGTTAATCCTGCCTAGATGGTATTTACATTTACATTTAGAGCATTTAGCAGATGCACTTATAAAAAGCAACTTATATAAGTGGTTTGCATTCTTCTTAGATAGCAATAGGATAAGCAAGCAATAGTAAGCAAAAGGATAATAAGCAATAGGATAATAAGACAATCTAGCTTAATCCTAATAGTATTTGGTGTAGAAAAACTTTTTTCTTTTTGTTTTAAATCCATACATATGTAAGTGTAGTTTCAGCCTTCAGTTTAGCGTATCATGTAGCTCTGTATCATTTGTTCAGGGACAGTATTGGCTCAGTGGTTAATAGGGGTGTCACGATTTCGATATTTAATCGAAATCGATTGAAATTATGTCACAATCTCAAGCCTCGAAGTCAAAAAGAGGATTGACGATCCCTCCCTCTAAGCTACGCAAGCACCCACGCTACGCAAAGTGACGCAGCACGCTACGCAAAGTGACGCAGC
>JAUZSU010028527.1:0-10496 GCA_034780255.1 Parotocinclus maculicauda | reverse complement strand
AATAGCACAATGAAAGAAATAATCTAAACATCACTCACTTAACAACAACAGTTAACAATAACTCTCAACTCGAAATAGCCTAGGAGCTGCATGGGTCCGGGGGTGTGGCCCAGGCGGCCGAGACAGAATCATAGGTTCGTCCCAGGAGCCGTCAGGTCCCAAGGCTCGTCCTAGGGGCCGAACAATCCACCGGTTCGTCCTTGGAGCCGACCGGTCCCGAGGGTCGTCCCGGGACCCTGCACTCTGGTGAGACTGGGTTCTATTGATGAAGACCAGTAGAGTGATGCTGAGGTGGAGGAACATCTAAGTGTGTGGTGCTGGAACTGGTAATGGAACATCAGCTCTAAGAGAAATGAAAAAAAGGAGTTACTTATGGGTTAGGTGCACATAGTCTATTATCAATCACTGATGCCATGTGAAGCATGAAACTCCGGCAGCACTAAATATAGCAGCATAGCTAAAGATTCAAGAGTTTTATTGCCATATACACAGCAGAACAGGCAGTTACACTGTGCAATTAAATTCTTACTTTGCTGTTCCTCCATTCACCAAATATAATCTTAAAAGAGAAAAAAAACAGTATGTGCAAAATTAAATAAAATTAAATTACACATGCAATTTAGATGAAAATTAAAATTACACATGTATATGTGCAAATGTGCAAATATGTAGAGCATGTAAAAAAACCTGGCATACATCCAGTCGGCGAAGCGGCTCAATTCTTGCCAGGCTAGGTGGGCTTTGTTCTTTGGCCATTTCAACTTCACGCTGACCTATAGGCCAGGCTCCCGGAACGCCAAGCCTGACGCCCTCTCACGCCATTTCTCGACGGAGGAATCCAGCAACACCGGAGACCCCATCTTTCCTGCCGATCGACTCATCGCCAGACTCTCTTGGGAAGTGGTGCAGAAGGTCAGAGAGGCACAGGGGACCGAACCCGACCCCGGGGGTGGACCATCTAATAGGCTCTATGTCCCAATTGTGGCCAGGGCCATCGTTCTCCAGTGGGGACACAGCCAGGTTTGCCGGACACCAATGTAGACCCCGTACCTTGGCCCTCCTTCAGAGATGCTTTTGGTGGCCATCGAGGCTTTGGACGTCAAGGCTTTTGTGGCCGCCTGCACTACATGCGCCCGAAGCAAGAGCTCTCACCAGCCTCCGGCAGGCCTCCTCTGGCCTGTACCGGTTCCCGGAAGTCCATGGTCCAACATTGCGGTTGATTTCGTCACGGGGCTCCCAGAGTCTGATGGTAAGACTGTTATTCTGACAGTAATTAACAGATTCTCTAAAGCTGTCCACCTTATCCCCCTAGTCAAGCTACCTACAGCCATGGAGATGGCAGAGATTCTGTTCAACGAAGTATTAAAGATCCATGGCATCCCAACAGATATAGTGTCGAACCGGGGGTCTCAATTTATCTCGCAGGTTTGGAGGTCCTTCTGCAAGATCATTGGTGCCATGGTAAGCCTCACCTCTGGCTTTCACCTGCAGGCCAACGGACAGGCAGAGAGAGCCAGTCAGGAGATTGAAGCCACTCTGCGCTGCCTCTCTGACAAGGACCTGAGCAAGTGGAGCTCCCAGTTGGCCTGGGCCCACCTCTCCTTGCCGACCAGGAGACAGAAGTGGCAGTCCCTTCGGTCACCCACCATGTGCGTCGCTGTCGCAAAACTTGAAAGAGGACCAAAGTGGCCCTTCTCAAGGCCTGTGGATCGGCTTAGCGCTCGGCCAACCACCGTCGGAGAACCTCTCCCACCTATTCTCCAGGTCAGGCTGTCTGGCTCCCGGCACATAACAAACCACTACGCGTCGAGTTCAAGAAGCTGGCCCCCCGCTACATTGGACCCTTCCCAGTGAAAAAAGTCCTCCTGCTGTCCGTTTAAAATGACCCGAGAATATGCGAATACACCCCACGTTTCATGTTTCCCAGCTTAAACCGGTTACCACATCGGCCCCATGCGTGTGTTGTGTTTGCTTTTGCAGGGATCTATTGGACCAGTGGAACTCTCCGTCATCCGTCATCCAATCATCACTCGTCCATAAAACTTTGGATCAAAGGACTACTGATCGTCAGATCGTCCGTTTATGTTTACGATACTTGCCCGCTACGCTGTAGCTGTTAGCCTAGCTCTCGCTCGCCCTGAGCGCATTCCCATTCAGCTTACTGTCATTTTCTGTTGCACTCATGCGCATAGCATGTCTAACTTTGCTCTCCTGCCTCTACAGACTCTGGAGTCTACAAACCCGCTGTTCCAGAGTTCCCGCTCTCCCGAAGTTCCTGTTTATCCATCTGACGGCATTAACGACAACAAACACACACACCATCGCCGCCATTTTTCGCCGCCAGTTTCTGTTTCCGTTTGCATTTACGTTTCTGTCCAGCTTCTGGGACTCAATCGCTACCGCATTCTTCGTTTGGTTTTCGAGCACACTACCACATCGGACATTGCCTTCGCGACTCTAATCACCTCTACAAAATTAGCCTTAGTAACTTCCTGGCTGGTGAAGGTGTATATCGTTAGCCCCTACATGAATAACTATCCTAGAGAATCTATGGCTATAAAGCTCACTAAGGCTCCCTTTTATGTCTGGCACTCTGGCTTCCAGGATACATAAAATCCTAGCTGCCTGTGGCATCCAGATTTGCTAAGCCAGAATCTAAGCTAGTCTTCTCTAATATCTGGATGCGCGCCTCTAACACTACAATGTTCTCCATCAGAGTAGCTACAAGCCTACACCTATACAAAATTTACTGTAATGACAGAAAAAGAATAGCTAAACATGCTACACTTAGCACAGGGAACAAGCGCAACAAAAGCCATGTTACTGCTTCTACAATTAATCAGCTTAGCTTCAGGTGAGGTTGTGGGTTGATGATTTAAGATGTGAGCACAGGTGATTCAGCTGAGTACAGTAGACTTCCTGTTGTAGGTCCAACACAGTGCCAATTAAGAGTGGATGGAAAATCAGTAAAAGTCACCGTAATAGTTACCTGCAAAGAGAAACTAGGAAACAGCTGTTGAAAGTAGAAAGTTATGAAATGAGACTATACCGAAGATAAACCCAAAATTAAATATGAGTCGGTGATTCGATAATGACTATTAAACAAATAAACAATACAAATAAACAAGCACGGAGTGGGAAAGTACTGTAAAAAAAATTGTAGATTTAAACTGTAACGAAAACGAAGCCAAAATTAAATGGATATTGGAGATTTGCTAAAGGCTAATAAATAAACACACTATAGACACAAGCCGGTCACCCGTAAACTTTCTTAAAAAAAAACGTTTAACAGCAGAAAAAAACCCCCCACTATTTACAGGAATGGAGACAGTTAATTTATAAAAGTATTGATTAATTAGGTAATCAATAGTAATAATTAGTAATAATAAAGTAGTTAGGAACAACAAACTGCTAGGAGCTAGAAACGTCATAGGGGCATGGCTGTGAATGAACAAAACAAGGTAAAGTACTATGTGAAAATTATGTGTAAATTATGTTACTTCAAACTGTTGTTTGTCAAAAGGTCATTATAATCATGATTTGGTACAAAAGCAGTGTTCACGAAGAGTCTTTGATATACAGTACAAGGATGGGCAGAGAATCTTCATTTTAATCATTTTCTCACACATTTGTTGACACATTTTGAAATCACATCATCATTATAATTCATAATAATTGTCTCATTACTAGCCCTATAATTGCCCTGTGTCTGTGCTTTTTTCTCTTCTTTTTTATCTCTAACCTAATGTTTGTATGCAGTATGGCAAAATGTTTTACATTTAACCACTAATATAATAATATAATATAATATAAGTCATATTAGTTTATAATTCATATTTCATATATTCAAATATAATTAAATTTTTTTTACAACTTGTGAGACTTTTGCAATATGAAAGTATGCTAAATGCCTTCCACTGGATACAACAGCATGTTTTGTCAATGCTTAAAAGAAAATGCATAGGCAGTAAAATACATTGGCAAACCAACCAAGCTTGCAGATGTAATCACATTGCTCACACAAGCAATATAAGATATGTATTTACTCTTTGCCTATTGCTCACTGAACTCATTAACAGGCTCTTTGGACCCATTTCTGATGTGTACCCCAAGTTAATGGAGTGCTTTCGATCTAGAGTGCTTCTAAACTTTCATTCCCCCTTTAATTACAGTTGCACAGTATCTTCAGATTGTTCCTAGCTGGGTAGTTATCATTTATGAATTTATTTACAAGACTAATAATAATATCACCTATTCTGAAACAATGGTGAAAAGGCTAAAAGGAATACATTGAATGTGTCAGAATTATTTTTCTCTTACATTTTAATGTCAGTAAGTATAGGTTGCAACAGCTGTAAATGCAAAGCAATGGAAATGGGGTCAGTGTATTAACTATTACTGTTTTGAAATCTTGTGACATCTAGAATGCATGGGACATGTAGCAATTGATGAAGCAAAAGGATAAAATCCTGTTTTCTTTTATCTTTTCAGAGTTATTAAAAAAAAAACAACATTTCAGTGGGTTTTTAGGAGATTACGAAAATGGCAGCTTCTCAGGGGCTGCACTGTCACATTGCGTTATACACTGCTCACTAAAAATTAGGGGTCATTTCATTATGCCTAATTTTTGTGAGCAGTAAATATAGGCACTACTAAAATGGTGTTGTATGCCTTCTTAGAAATTCAGACTTTAAGAAACACAAATTCAATAAATACAATTATAATGAACAGAAACAAAATGCATTAAAAAGCATTGCACAGCCACATCGCTGGAGTTCAGTGGGATACATTCATTGTTTTGCAAAAATTCAGTAAATACAGGCAGCTCAATAGTGATTATTGACAGTTTCATCACCTGGGCACTTTGTTGGCTCTGGGCACTGAATGTATCCAGCAGTTACTAGGTTGCAAATACTGGTATTGCACCAGTTCATAAAATCCTGCATCACTTTCTTTACTCATAGCTTACACATAATATGTGACTTCATCACCTACCTCCCTGACTCCCAAGGGCCCTCAATACCATCATACCTGTGGTCTACAAATTCTCCAGAGCTGTTTGATTTATCCCCTTACACCAATTCACCTCTAACTTCTAGACTCTAGATCCATTACCATCAGGTTTTCTGCTTAGGTGGAATCCCTGAGGATGTCTTTATTTTTTATTTGGTAATTCACTTCTGCACTGTATCACACTGGTGTCTCAGACTTTAATAGTTTCAAGTGCTAAAAGTAGATAAAGAGAACCAAATTAAATAAAAGATTTATTTGTGTGTGTGAAAATCTAGGATTAGTCAAAATTTTTCTATCAATGGGATGACAATCGAGTGTGAAGATTATTAAGAACAGGCATTATGAATGTCTGAGCTTCATAAAAAGATGTTTAAGTGTATCTTGGCATGATCAAACTACATTTCTGAGATGCTTAGAGTGTTGTTGATGCACATCAGGCAGGAAATGGCTTACAAAACCATTTCTAAAAATACACAGTATAACAGATTGTGTACAAATGTATAAAATTCAAGACCATTGCTACTTTCCTGAGCAGTAATTGACTTACATAGATCAATCCAAGGGCAAGATGTTTAATAGTCTCAGGTCTATCTAGGTCTCTCCCACATTGGGTAATGTTAATGTTCATGATTTCGCCATCAGGAGAGCAGTGAACATCAACGGTGTCAATTATTGATGAGGGCAAATATTTTTTTGAGAATTTTATGGTGTGAATGAGAAGTGCTATGTCTGGAGAATGGAAACGCCCTGTTCAACTATAAAAACTTTATCCGTTATCTGTGAATAATAGTAGTGAAGTACAGGCTCAGAGCTGTGAAGAACTAAGTATGATATATCCATGTTCAACAATAAAACAGAGACACTTTAGAAGGACATAGTTGTATCCCCCTGCTTGACAATTAGTTATACGGGATACAAAATAATCCTATTAAAAACTAAATAGATTAAGTGATTTAACACCAGACTATGCATAATTTATTCAGTTACTTTGTGCTTACTGTAAGTACATTGTTCCCTGTCAGATTGAGTTGAAACATACCTACCTTAGTATAGACTAAACAGTTACACAATGCCAATTGAATGGATGTGCATAACAAACTTTTAATCTTTACAGCATTTCTGTAATAGTGAGCAAGCTCCAATTTCATCAGCAGATAATTACATCCAGCAAGTGTTTATTAATGTAACACTAAACACTTTACAGTAATCCAAACAGAGGGGATTAGTGCACAACACAATGTACGTTACAAGTGTTATTCACCAATTGTCCTCCTTTACTATTTGTTTGTTTACACACCACTGTCACTTTACTGTCATACAAAATGACTGCTTCTGTTCACTCTACTATCTACATTTTTACATGTCACTGTCACTTGTCAATGTCACAATTGTATATTTTATATATTTATATTATTCAGTATCTTATTTCTTGCTTCACTGTAATTTTCTTTTTCTTCTTTTCTACTAGTATTCTTAATGAGGAGCAAAGAAAAAATTTTATTGTACACAGAACCTGTTTCCTTACTGTGCAAATTATAATAAACTCTTTGACTTTGCCATTTTAACAATTGCCCTTATAAGTTGATATGATGAGAAATTATTTCCCCATAAGGCCAGGCTGCTCAAATTTTCATAACGTGATGCTCTACTGCCATAAAGATGTTCTCATCCTAGCACCTGGGCAGGTGGTCCCAGGAGTTTATGCTTCTTTACTGATGTGTGTAGTGAGCTGAAGACGACAGACAGATACATGCTTTGTGCAAGAGACAGAAAGAAAGAAGGTTCAGAATTTTTTTTTCTTCTTTCAGAGTTAACACTAGTTTTTTATTCCCTTCAGCATCAATAAATCCCAGCCTGGAAAGAGTCCTTAGGGAGTCTATTGCTTCTTCATTTTTACACCCTCTTTCCCCCTACTTCTGTCCCTCTCCCTCTCTTTCACCATGTGTTATTTACCCACAGTATGACTTCTACTGGCTTTGCTGCCATGTGGGTTGGCCAAAATATCAAACATCAAAAAGTTTTAGAATGGAAATAAACAAACACAGGTGTCAGAGAAACATTGTATTTTTACATTTAAAGATATAACCTTAATCTTAATTCAAAACATTTATGTATATATTATTTTTGGTCCAACATACATCAAATAAACTTATTAAAACTAGCACATTCTTAGGCTGATACTGTCACGAACGGTAAAGTAGGGCAGGGCAAACACGAGGTGCAGGGAAATCCAAGTTTATTGCAACTCAATAAACAGAATGTAAAACAGAACTAAAACATAATGAGATAACGGGTAGGAATCATAGGCTGGATGTGACAATAGAAGATCGTACCTTACCTGGGTCAAACTCAAAAAGTCCAAATCATAAAGTGTAACAAAGAAAGCTTCGCACGGCATGAACGCGGGCGAAGCTTATAAATAGTCCTTGCTGATCTGGGACAGGTGTGCACAATCAAGGCACACCTGCGCAATCGCCAGGTGTGACAGATATATATGTTCTTAGGTTGTAGTGTAGTGTTTGTGCCATGTGATTAGATGATTAAATAGTTTCATTAACTTGCAGTTAAACAAAAGTTACCTAATAAACTGGTAAGTTCCACTTTACACAAGTTAAACATACTGAATATATATATACAGTGGGAACTGAAAGTATTCAGACCTCTTTAAATTTTTCACTTTTCACTTTCATTGTTTCATTGCAGCCATTTGCTAAAATAAAAAGGTAAATTTATTTCTCATTAATATACACTCAGCATCCCATCTTAACAGAAAAAAACGTATAATTTTTTTCAAATTTATTAAAAAATAAAAACAGAAATATCACATGATAAGTATTCAGACCCTGTGACACTCATATTTAACTCACAAGCTGTCCATTTCTTCTTATCCTTCTTGAGATGGTTCTACTCATTGGAGTCCAGCTATGTTTAATCGAACTGATTGGACTTGATTAGGAAAGGCACACACCTGTCTATGCAAATGAGAATCATGAGGTCGAAGGAACTGCCCAAGGAGCTCAGAAACAAAATTGTGACAAGGTACAGATCTGGCCAAGGTTACAAAAATTCTGCAGCACTCAAGATCCCTAAGAGCACAGTGGCCTTAATAATCCTTAAATGGAAGAAGTTTGGGACGACCAGAACTCTTCCTAGACCTGGCCGTCTAGCTAAACTGAACAATCGTGGGAGAAGAGCCTTGGTGAGACAGGTAAAGAAGAACCCAAAGATCACTGTGGCTGAGCTCCAGAGATGCAGTAGAGAGATGGGAGAAAGTTCCACAAAGTCGATCATTAACTGCAACCCTCCACCAGTCGGGGCTTTATGGCAGAGTGGCTCGACGGAAGCTTCTTCTCAGTGCAAGACATAAGAAAGCCTGCATTGTCACGCCTGACTGCGCAGGCGTGCCGTGATTGTACACACCTGTCCCGGATCAGCGAGGACTGTTTATAAGCTTCGCCCGCGTTTAAGCGGTGCGAGGCTTTCTTTGTTGCACGTTATAATTTGTATTTTGTTTTATTTTCGACACAGGTGAGGTAGGATCTTTCATTGTCATTTCCAGTCCTTTGATCCTGCCCACCTGTTGTCCGTTAGGTTTTTGTTCTGCTTTACTTTCCGTTTATTCAGTTTCAATAAAACTTGTTTTTCCCGCACGTCGCGTTTGCCTCCGACTCCTTCACCGTTTGTGACATGCATAGAGTTTTCTAAAAACACATGAAAGATTTCCAGACTATGAGAAATAAGATTCTCTGGTCTGATGAGCCGAAGATTGAACTTTTTGGTGTTAATTCTAAGATAAGATATCGTTGAAAATAACTATTTTTACATTACAGTATCTTAAAAAGACTATCTGACTATGATAATGTCTGGTCAGTGTCCATTTTGGTCAATGACATGTTTTACTGTCACACTCAGAAAACACTCACATGACTGAACACGGAAATACCCGAATGTACACGAACACCGTCTTTGAAGTAGTGATTGAAGATCAAGACAAGACAAGACTCAGACTCTACACAGAAAGGACAAAGTCCACTTCACCCTGAAATTAAACCCAGGACCTTCCTGCTGTGAGGCTTATAGATTTATGGACACCTAGCATACTATGTACTAGGTTACCACAAATAATTTGTGGGGACACTTAACCCCTGCAAACTTTGAGTGGGACACGTCTCCCAAACCACAACCTCCACTAAAACTATGGCCATGGCTTAATTTGCCATCGGATTAACATCTATCTAGATCACTGCCATCACTAGGAATAATACCTGATAAAGAGTTATAATAGCAATAATACTGCTGCTTTGTTAATCTGCAACAGAAATGCTTGATGGCAGAGTTTTAGAAAGCACCTGCCGGTTCTTATACGTTTTGTAGATTAAAGCTTCCTCATGAAGCTTCCTTTTAAAAAGTAGATTTTTTCTTTTGTGAGACTATAAGATTCTTGATTATGAGTGAAATATTTTTTTTTTGCATTCACATGTTTGTCACATTCAATAAAACGAAATGTTACCGTACAAATGATTAGGAGTGAAACATTTTCTGAATAACAAATTTTGCTATATAAGTCATTCGTAGCTGCAGAATGTAAGCAATAATATTGAATACTGAAAGAACCTAGGCTCTGCCTGAGGCCTCAGTGTTTTGTGATGGCCTCAACTTTTGTTGACTTTGCCTGATAGTACTGTCCACTTGATGGCATTGGGCACTGACTGATCTGCTCGTGTTTGTAGTATTCAGACTAGTTCGAGTCTGGTCCCTACATGCTGAATGCTAGTTTATACATTTCATAATGTCTAGATCTCTTCTGATTAGCAGTCATTTATTCTGGGTTGGACCTCATACAACAGGAAACTGATGCAGGGGAGAAATTAGTGGCACTGCATTAGCCAGAACAAGGCGCTTTTACAGTCCTATTTAGTTGATGTATGGACTGAACTTGTTAGACTTTGCCAAGATAGACTGTAGAACCTCAGTGATAAATTGTAATTATATGTAGTGCAGGGAACAATGCTTAGTTTGTTGCCAGTCCAGAGACTTTTAATGATTATTTTATTGTAATTGTTAATCCTAATGGATGAAGTATACTTATGTTTTACTGAGCAGTGCGTTTTGCTTTAGTGGCAGCTCCAGTAATGAATGCACTATGATGAGAAAGTTGTTTCGCCTTAATTTTAGGGGCAAATTTTTGCCAAAATTACATGCGTAAAAATGTTTTAGAATTACTATTCATCTTGATTACAAACCCAAATCAGAAAAAAATAATTATAGTGATGGAACTATTTAATACTAGGTAAGTGACATTTATTTCATTGCAGACAGTATGAAGCCAGTATATTTCATGTTTTGTCTGTGTAAGGACCCACTGTTGCCATGGCCGTCACGTGGGTCTATGTACCTTTTTTTTTGGCGTTTCCCCACGTGACGGCACCTTTGTGATTCTGTTGATGGCGTGCACCTGTTTCGTTACAGGTGCACGTCATTTA
>JAUZSU010028516.1:0-10496 GCA_034780255.1 Parotocinclus maculicauda | reverse complement strand
GTATTTCTGCGCTACGTTATCGCAAAGATATTAATAGAAACGCCCGGAAACACAGCGTTTGACGCACCAGCGCGTCAGTCGACCCCAGGGGGTTAATCACTGTTTCATTCAGTCCCATTATCACAGGTATATGAAAATAACCACCTAACCATATAGTCTGCCTTAAAAAAACCATTTGTAAATCCTTCAGTAAGATGTCGACATTTTCGACATCAGACTCACAATCATGCTTTTACGGACTTTGCTCTGTGTACTGGATTACATGCATGCTAGAGCAGCAAGCTCTTTTGGGCATTACCCAAACCATTCCCACAAAGTTGTCCAAAAGGTCTTGGTATTCCGAAGCATTGATTTTCCTTCACTGAATCTAATGGGTCTAGGCCGACCCCTGAAAAACAATTCCCTAGCAATATGCGTCGTCCGCCAATCTTTACAGTTGGCACACTGCAGTCAGTCAGGTAATGTTCTCCTGGCATTCGACTATGATTCGTCCTCCGGAGTTTGGCAGAAATGTGCTTAGCACCACCCCAGCCAATACTTTGCATTGTGCTTGAACAACCCTAGACTGCGCCAGTCCATCGTAGGGCAATCACACACACACACACAGTCATGCACTAAGAGCCGCTTGACTGTCCAGACCCTTGTTGACTTTTGTTGGTGTAGCACATGTGGTGTGCATGTGGTTAACCCAGTTGTCTGGGGACTGGAATAACCATGTCATAATACAGAAGAAGCTATGTTGCTTCTGTGCTAATCAATTCGTTTGATGTGAAACTGGACGTCTGTTTGATTCAGCCATGACCACTGGCATGTACCCATGGACTTTTGGAGGAAATATCTTACTCCATATATAACCACCCCTTCATCTTCATCATTGTTTTTTTATTTTTTTTTATTTTATTTTATTTTTTTACAAAAAATTCGCATTCAGGGTTTGTGGACACCAAGTTTTATTGTGTCTCATTTTACTCTAGAACCTGATTCCAGTCACACCTCCTATAGCTTCTGAATTCCAGCTGTTTGGACTTTGGTGCAAGAAAGGGCTTTTCAGGCACAATGATCCTCAAAATATAAAGGCTTTTAATAAGATAATTGTTCCTTTCAATAGTCTAACAAAACCACCTCTCAAATAACTAAAATCACTAACGTGGCTTGTCACGCACCATCTGTAAAGGCACCATGAATGTCTGAGAAAAGGCTTTTTTATGGTTTCTGAAATCTTTCTGAAGTCTGTAATCTTCTGGCTCGAGTTCATAGACACACAAAATTGCAGTCTTAACTTCGTCCTGTGAGCTATCATCCAAAGAGAGTAAGAAACATAAATCTTGGGCTTTACCCACATCTCTAGGCCAGTTCAAAGCTGCGTTCAAACACAACGTGCTGACCTGCTTCACTTTTATAAAAAAGATGGATCTAAAGCTGCTGTTTCTGTGTTACAAACTGTGTGGATATTGGCGCGTTGGGAAAAAAGAAATAAATTACTCAATTTGAAATACTAGATGGCTAGTTTGGTTAAAAAAAAAAATTAAAATCATAGCTTCCTTATTTAGCTCAGAAAACGAACCATCTGTCTTGTCTGTGTATCAATCACTATTTTGAAAATGACTAGCTAATCTTCCTGGCAGGCCCAAACTTCTTCCTGGTCCTGCAGTTGCAGACTGGTAGTATGGGCGTTGACACAGTTCTCCTGTTTTGACCCAGTAGATGTGGTGGAAGAAGGGAACAGAAAGCAAAGTGTGCTCTCTTCTAAGCCGTCCAATGCAGTGTTAGTAAGCATGGCTGATTTTAGAACATTCAGGTCAATGAATTAAGAGAGGGGAACAAATGTGATAGTTAATGGTTTAAAAATGAGGGGATACTTCAAAATAAAATCTCCCATAATATAATATCCCCTAATCTTTGTGAGCAGTGTAAACAGTCGAATCCGGTTAATGGGAACAGACGCTTATTGACGCTTATTATTCGCTTATTTGGACCAAAATTCAGTTTAATCAGACCAAAGAACGTGAGAGCGAATAAGAAAAAGAAGCTACAAGTTGCCACTTAGAGCGGATGCAAAGCGGGTCTGCGAGATATGGGAGGATTTTTGGGATCCCCAGGAGAAATGATGCCTTTATCAAAGGTCAGGAAATCCGAAAAGTTGTGCTAACAAGAGCAAAACCAGTGGAAGGTGAACACGTTAGATGTTTGTGGTGATTCTGTTCAAGTGCAGTCGGTCAAGAGAACGCGTCAGATCACACTGGATAAGTTCTTCAAACGTTGACTGGAATTTAGTAAGAACGTGTTTTTTTTACAGTATTATGCTTCGCATGCGGAGTACCTATACATGCAATCTATTTAAAAAATACTATTAAAAGGATTATCTAATACACAGTTGGGCTCTAGTTTGGACTCAAGGTGAGATATGACTGGCAGTTATGGCATGGTTTCATAAACGCTTAATTGGTGACAAATCTAGTGACTGTGCTGACCAAGAAAGTGTAGCAGTCTGGCAGAGACATTCCTGGGAAACCCTTTGCTGTGTGTGAACGAGCATTATATTGCTGAAAAATACCAGTTGAATGCCCTGCCATGAGAGGCAACACGTGGCCGCAGGATGTCACACATGCACCTGCACATATCACTGTCATCACGCTAATGACACCAGTGCAAACTAAGTCAGCAATCTGTCATTTCTATCTCTTTTATGTTTGGGTTTTTTTTCTTTTATATATATATATAAATATTTTGTCACGGAGTGTATAATAGCTATATTAATTAATGTCAGTAATTATTGTTCAGAAATCTGCATTCAGTTCTGCATTCAGCCAAAAGCTAAATTAACTAGAGCCATGATTGGTGTGAGAGGTTTGCTGACTTTCCTGTGAAACTATAGAGCTCGGGCTGACTAACACCTGCCAGATTGACAGGGTAGACTTTAGTATTATTATTATTTTATTTTGTTTTTTGTCAAGAAACCGTTAATTAATCTGACTTGCTGCTGGGTATACCACTTCCAGCATTTTTGCACTTTCATCGCAACAGATAACAGATAATTTTATTTTTTTTCTTCATTTGTCTTCCACTCTCCATCAGTGATTTTGCTCTCAGCACAGTTGCCATGTCATTTTAACATCCTGTGTTTCTGCAGGAGAGTAGATCTTTCATGCCTGACTGAAAATCTTTCCAAATAGTGTTCACAGTTTGTGCATGTCCTTAATAGGTGAATGTTCTGTTTGTGTAGCACAGAATCAAGTGCAACCTCTGTTTAATCGAATAGACAAATAGAAAATAAATAATAAAACAATGTTTAATAGAATTAATTGACTGCAATTTAAATAACATATGTGATTTTTTTAATAATCATAATCAAAATACTGTTCATTAGACCCAGTCTAGGGTGAAGGCTTAATGGTTATATAAGCTTAGCTGAATAGGTGATTTTAACCTGAATTCATGTGTTTGTAGTCTCTCTTAGTGCAGGACCCTCAGTGGTCTGCTCCTCGTCTACTGCAACTCCCTGACAACTACAACAGCATCTTTCAGTACTATCACAGAAAGTCCTGCTCTGTGTGCAATAAGACGCCCAAAGACCCTGCGCTGTGCCTTGTGTGTGGAGCCTTCGTCTGTCTCAAGGGCCTCTGCTGCAAACAGCAGGGTGTTTGCGAGTGTGTGCTGGTGAGTGTGACCTGAACCTGGCCACATCATTTGTTGATTTGATATAACTGAGTACGTTTACATATGCATTGCATAATCCGATTGTGTCACATTTTTGCAGTTCTATGACTATGCACTATATGCCAATAGAAAGTATATTATATAATCAGTAAAGAAATCTGGTAAAGACATCTTTTAGCTCAATTATCAGATATCTTGATGCATGTGTACCTTACTCTGATTTTAATTGGTTTTCTCAGTCTGTACATGCACACAAACATAATTTGTAGAGTGTAGAACCGTCACATAATCAAATCCAGTTGCCAATTATTCTAAGTTGCTTATTGCTGGGGCTTATTTTGGTTTGTTTTTTGTTTAAAGCAGCACCTGCAAAATAGCTAGTAAACACTTTTGGAGCGTTTCTGAAACGTGGTATATGCTCAGAATGAAAATAAAGAATTTGAGTGTTTAGCATAACAGGGAAAATTTTAAATGGAGACTAAAAAAAAAAAAAACCTGTCTGAACTGTAGTTTACGTCACCAATACACGAGAGGTTACATAATATTACATAATGTATGCATAATATCAAGACGTTCTGTCCTATAATAAATATGCATGAATTCTTTTTTTAAGTTAAAATAAATGTTAGTTTGTTTAAATGGACACGCAGGCCAGCAGACTACACACACAGGCTAAAATTGCTGTGATATCTTAGTTCAGTAGCTCATAATTTCATGTATTGTTATGATTAAAAGTACCTGTACACTATGTATTTTAGGATGACGTTCCAGAATGTGGGGGCACCGTACCAATATCCCTTGTGATGTGGAATTATAACTACTGTATTGCAAACTTTAACCCACATACCGCGTGTTGTACAAGTTGGAAGGTTGTGAATTTAAATCCCAGCTCCACTATGCTTCCATCATTTCCACCTGCACTCATTTGTACGTTAGTCTGCATAAGGGTGGCAGCTAAATAATGTTAGCATATGGTGGGTGAAATGTTAATTAATCCTCGCCTGGGTAGTCACCGGAATGGAATGATTAATGATGTAGCTGAAATATAGCTAAAAAGCAAAGGTAAGATTAAAGGCAAGATTAAAGTTTATTTTAGCAGCAGTAACAGCAGCACCTTATTGTGTGGACAAACTGTTCTCCTTTAGGTGGCGTTAATAATAGGTTATTATGTTGAGGGCAAAAGGGCAGTTGTGCAATACCAATTTCTAAGGATTCACTCAACTGAAAAATGGAACTGGTTTGTTTCTGGGGCTTTTTTGTTTTGTTTTGTTTTTTGGCTTTCCTTTTACAGTATGGAAAATATAAATAAAAACAGTGACTCTTACCTTTTTTTTAATACTGTCTCATTTAAGAAACACATTTTTTTCTGCATTTACCATATGGTCCCAGCCTTTTCTGATTTAGGTTTGTAACTTTAGTTTTTTTTATTACCACAAAACCTTGCGTTACTCCTTTGTAAATGCCTGTCCCAGTGCAATGCTACCAATGAGCACTTGATTCCAGTTCCTGTATCTTGCTTTTGACTATTTTTTTTATTAAGGCTTTGCTTTAGGTTTAACGAACACTTTTGCTCTTATGTCTGCTGACTTTAAGTCAAGACTGTAGCAGGAGACATATTGCTGCACACTGGAATATGTCAACACAGCCAATGTAAATTATTTTAGCAGTCTCAGAAATACGTTTGCGACAAAAAAAAAGAGCTCTGCAAATGGAAGTGCTCTAATCTGCTGAAGTATCTCTGTATGCTTGCTCCACTGTTCCTTGCTTGCAAATGCACTTTTGTGCTTGCACTCTTCATTAAGGCTAGTATTTAAATGCCATACACATGCTCTGAGTGCACCGAATTCAAGCTTTGATCACTAAGCAGTGTTTGCATTCTATCTGCTTTTATCCCCCCTCTCTGGCTTCGCCTGATTTTAACCTTTCATCAAGCAAAAACTAAAATTGCCATTTACGGCTAAAGTTCAGCAGCTGAAATTCTGTACATATTTTCTCTTTCTTTGCTAAAAAAAATTGTCACTTAATGTTGTAGGTTCACATTGCATTGTTTTGTAAAGTTGAATCCTCTGGGATACAATCCGAAGCTCTTAACGTATTTGATCTTTAATTTTGCAGCATTCTCAGCACTGCGGAGCCGCCACAGGAATCTTCCTCCTGATAAACGCCTCTGTCATAATCATCATCCGTGGGCATCGATTCTGTCTGTGGGGTTCAGTTTACCTAGATGCGCACGGAGAAGAGGACAGAGACCTGCGGTATGAAAATTGCTCCACTGTTCTTTGTTTACATAATGCTTTGCTGGTGTGCTGGGATGTTGATATTTACTAGTATGGAAGATTGTTAAAATGGATTTTGTGTGTGCAGCCGGGGCAAACCTCTGTTCATGTGTGAAGAAAGATACCGTGTGCTGGAGCAGCAGTGGGTGTCGCACACCTTCGACCACATTAACAAGCGCTGGGGTCCCCATTACAACGGACTTTAACAGAGACCCAAAGCTTGGAGCAGCCAGATGACACTGGGCCTGTTGATCTCTTTTTGATATATGCTGTCATGTAATCTAAAAGAAACAATGCCGTGAGTGGATTGCTGCTACAGCCTTGGTTATGTGAAGATTTATTGTACAATCCTGCCTAATGACTAACAGTGTGTGTGTGTTTTTAAAGTGATTGTGATGGATTTGAAAGGAGTTTAGTTGAGTTTTTGCTTCCGTTTGAGCTAGCTCAAAATGAAAGTACAAAGTAATTAAATCTTGGGAGCATTTAGCTGAGCTCTGTTTGAAGCATGACTTGCTGCAGTGAAGAGTAAAACTCCACGGGCCCTTTGTTTCTGAAGTGCTCGTTATAGGAAACCATGACCATTACTCGGCCTGTGAGACATCTAATGTGTAAGCAGATACAAACAAGATCTTTGGTTTTCCATTACTGCTAAAAGGGTGGAATATTCAAATTGAGCACATCAATCATGAATATCAGCGTGATCAGAACTACACGAATAGTGCAATGAGAAATATTTGTCATCCTGGGTGAACATATTGCATATTTGCATTTTTTTAGCTCAGACCTTGATACGGGGTGGTGTGGCGTGAAAACGTATTACAACAAATCTAAACTGATCACTCCGAAGACTTCACCCGGCAAGGTCTACTTGCATTCATCCTCAGGAATTTTTTTCTGTAGCTCAAGTTTTTTAATGTTTAAATAAATGTTGATATTCACTGTTAATATTTAATTATAACATTGTAAAAATAATTTTATGATTTTTTTTTTTTTTTTGTTCCCTCGAAGAAGAGAACACTGAGGGTGATAGCAGTTTGTTTGAGTGACAGCATCCTTGCCAGTCACATTGCTTTTGTGAGCAAACCCATGTTTTCATAGTACTACTGGCTAAAAACCAGCTAAAGGTGTTTTTTGTTTTTTTTGTTCTTTTTTCTAAATTCAGATACATTACACATTCAGAAAATTTGGGCATTTAAGACTGCTGTTAAATTATTATAACATTTTTGACGGAAATCCCAAGACTAATGGACTAATGTACCATATGCTAAAAGATATGGGGTATTTATCTACTAATACAACACAGATCATTGTCAAATCTCTAATATATGAGAAAAAATCCCAGACCTGAAAGTTCTGAATCTTGGCTGTTCTTACTCATCAGCATCAGGTTATTACGTAATTACGTAATCATCATAACTCGGTGCATCCTAGATTTATATTTAGAATCTGTAAGCTAGATTTCTATAAAGTTTTAATACTGGCTAATTCAGATGTTGTCCATTTTTACAGCAGAGTTCATTTGATTTGCAGTTTCTAAATTTGGACAAACGTTTAAAGTGACGTCAGAAAAGGAAATCTTTTTAAGCGCAACATTTGTCAAAATATAATCTGCATACCTCTGTGACTTGCTCTTAGGCTTTGTAGTAAAAACAAAAAATACCATCTCAACTTGGTTTAGTTCTAAAAGCACAATTAAAAATTGAGTGGTTAAAACACCTGGTAGTCAGATTTAAATCCGTGCATAGATATTCTACTTTTCTATGTCTCTTAATATTCAGATGCCCCTACAAAACCAATTTGTTAAAAAAAAAAAATAAAGGAAAAATGGGAAAAATTATTCAGCTCGTTATATTTATTATAGGATCTGTTTTTGTATTTGGTGAAAGGTCTTTGCCTTTCAGTGTTTTTTTGTGACTGACACACATGCGTTTCTTTAAAATGTCCTGTCTTGTGTTGTGTTTCTTGCTGCTCATTTTATTCTTAAAAACATTTAGGCATAATCTGATGATTGTTACCCACGATACAGAATGCAGTCTTTTTTAGACTTGAAAACAAAATTTGAAGCTCTCCGTACCCCGTATTATTTATTTTGAACTTCCTTGTAGCCTATAATCCAGATTCTGTTAGTTTTGAAGTCCATGTCTTTTGATGGTGGCACCAGAAAGCATGTTTTTGTTGTGTTATACATCAGCTGATTATAGATTGATCATCAATGTTGTTCACATAATGCTGGAAGGAAATGCGCTTCTCATATTTTCTTTCTCGTTTTTGAGATCTTGCATGCTGCCCCCTCCTTATTTTTAGTTTCCTTTGGCCCAAGCAAATGTATATTCAGACAATTTTGCAAAGAGTAACAGCTATATATTGGAATGGATAGTTGCATATTAGTGTGGCGTGAGGTGAGCGAGTCAGGCAGGCAGACATACAGTACATTACTGTAGGTGCTGATTCAAACTTTCAGATCACAAATTAGAATAGGGGACGGATGTTTAATGCACAATGTAACATATGTGAATAAAATCTAAGGATACTCTGACATGCTCGTGTTTCTTTATTACAATGGTTTTTTTTTTATTATATTAGTACCATATTATTCAAATTCACTACTTGTAATCTTTTTATAAAGACATCTAAAAAGTTTTGTTGACGTTTTTAAGTTGGTACATTTACTTTTCAAATGTTTAATACTGTGCATATGCACTGCTCACAAAAATTAGAGGAATATTTAATTTTGGACTATTCCCTAATTTTTTTGAGCAGTATATTTACAATTTGTAAAATTTTCTGTTTACATTTAGGTGATGCAGTTCCTGATGGTATGCGGGCCTAAAAAAGTTAAATACAAGGGCATCTGGACCAGTGAACATACAATACATACTAGGATAAATATAACTATAGATATAGTGTGTGTTTATATATAACTTTTATAATGTATATGGTGTGTATATATAACTTGAAATGAACAATGTTACAACAACAAACTCCTACTGGGCACAACCTAATGTGTTACATTTATATAGTGCATTTCACAAACCCAAGGTTGAGAAGAGAAATGTTTACTAAACGAAAAAGTCTTTAAATCGGATTTAAAAGTAGAAATGAAGAGCAGTCGCAGAAAAAACTGAGGAAGAGGATTCCAGAGGTTGAAGGCCAAGGACTGCCCTCTCCAGTTGGAAAATCTGGTGCATGGGACAACAAGTAAGTTAATGGAAGAACATCTTAAGGGAGTAAATGGTCGCAAATTAAATTATATTAATGGGAGCAGGGTTCTGCAGCCCCTTAAATGTGAAGTGTGATTATATGCTTTATACAGGATGTGACTGGTAGGCAGTGCAGCTGAGAGGATGGTGCGGTGTGGGCACTTGGTATGACTGAGAATGTGAGCTGCTGAAATTTTGTTGAGAGGCCAGTGGGATCCAAGGACAGAACCCCAGGGATACCACATGAAGGAGAGTTTGGGGACTTGCTTTGGCCTAGTGTGAGTAATTGCCATCTGCTGGTAACCGTTGTAAGCCTGTGTCAGTGAAATAAGTTGCGAAAAACAGAAATAATAAGATTGTGGTTAACTGTATGAAAAAGTGCTCTTCAGCAAGGAGGAGAATACTTGGGGGACCATTATCAGACTGGAGAAGATCACCTTAAGATGTGTTTGCAGGAAAAATGAGACAAAGTGCAAAAATTACTTTTTGTGCATGCCCCCTGTCTAGTGTTGTTCTTGCCTCGCACCCAGGGTGAGTTTCTTGGGTCAGCTCCTGAACAATGTTTACATTTGACAAGTGTTGATCTTTAAAGTTAATACGATGAAAATGACTATTTTTACACTTAAATTGTAACAAAAGAGCCTGTGACTGCTAATGTGGGATTGTGGTGGCCTAGTGGGTTAGACACTGGACAATGGACCAGGGTTCAAATCCCACCTCCGCCCAGCTGCCACAGTTAGGTCCGTAAGCAAGACCTTAACCCACAATTGCTTGGATTGTAAGACACTATCAGTTGTAAGTCGCTCTGGATAAGGGCGTCTGCTAAATTAAATAAATGTAAATGTAATGAAATTGACACTTACATACAATACATTTCAGAGATTATTTATTAAAAATGACATGGGGGTTGGCATGGAGTAAATTTAAGTGGAAATTGAAATGGAAAAAATGAAAGTGGAAGTATGTTAGCAAATTAAGCAGAGACTAGTAATTAGGTGTATATCAGATTAATAGGGACGTGTAGATAAATGATGGTAATATAGGGTACAAATTATGCATAGATTGAGAAAAAAAACGTCCATGCTGATCAGCTACATTTTTAAGCACAATTTTATAGTAGATAAAATTGAATACATTATATTTTGAAAGTTGTCATGTGTAGGCATTGACAAAATTTTGATTTCAAAGGTGGGAGGACACAACTGGTTTAAGTACTGGGGGGGGTTGATCATTCATCTCTCATTATCTGTGTATGATTTCTACCCTTGCGGTAGCACCGCTTGCCACACAACAAGAAGGTCCTGGGTTCAATCCCAGGGTGGAGCGGCTTGGGTCCTTTCTGTGTGGAGTCTGCATGTCCTCC
>JAUZSU010028505.1:0-10496 GCA_034780255.1 Parotocinclus maculicauda | reverse complement strand
ATATTACATACTGTACACGTGCTTTGGTCCGATTAAGCGAAATTTTGGTCCAAATAAGCGAATAACATTACACGTATATAATAGCATTTGTTTCGGTACTTTAAGATTTGGTCCGAATAAGCGGCTGGTCCTATTAACCGGAATCGACTGTACGCCCTTTTCCTCACTACATTTCCCAGTGCCTCATGAAGATCGTACTGCATATTCAAAAGTCAGAATATGGTTCCTGCTGGATATGTATTTACGTTTATGATCAGATTTCCAGGTGGCACCTGCGACTAAATCTCATCTGAATACACAGAACGTGTGGGACTCAGGGGTCCTGTAGCATTTCGCTCCGTGTCACACTTTCCTGACAGACGCATCGGGTGCAAACCGGTAATTCGTTGATAGCAAAACCAAATCACACACTGACCGCGTTTACACCCAGCTCCCCTTTTTCGTTCGTGGAAAGCCTTGTATAGCGACAGCGCTTACACATTTGACGTGCTCCTCGTTGGTGAAGTCGAAGTTGTCCACTTTCTGCCTGAAGGAATCTAGTATCTCTCCGTGTCTGGCCATGTCCGTGGCCAGTATCAGCGTGATGATCGCCTGTAGTGGAAAGCATGTTAGACAAACAGCAGGATGAGTGGAGTGAGCATTGGGTCTGTTAAAGGTTCTACAGGTTAGGGACCTGACGGATCTGTTTGAAGGACTCGAGTTCGATGTTTGCAAAGATGTTGCACTCGGGCATGGCGAGGATCTGGAAGGCGACGGCGCAGTGGTGGTTCTCCAGCGGAGAGATGTCGTTGTAGCGGACGGCCAGTTCCGTCCGTGCGTTGATTTGGTACCTGATTATGTTAGGAAAAGATAAAGTACAAATTAAATGCTTTTTTAGAAAAAATCCGTCCATCCATCCATCCATCCATCCATTATCTTCCGCTTAATCCACGCGGGGTCGCGGGCCAGCCGGTGCCCACCCGGCAACTCTGGGCGCAAGGGCAGGAACAACCCTAGACGGAGCGCCAGTCCATCGTATTGCACACACAAATGTCCACTTTAGATACTCCAATTAACCTAACACGCACGTCTATGGATTGAGGAAACCGGAGTACCTAGAGTAAACCCACGCAGACACAGGGAGGACATACAGACTTCACACAGAAAGGACCCAGGTTGCTCCACCCCGGGACCTTCTTGCTGTGGGGCGGCGGTGCCACCCGCCGTGCCCCCGTGCTTTTTTTTAATATGAGCATGTGAGAAACGTAAAGGTACGTACGTGTTGTTGTATCCTGGATGGTCGAGGTCATGGCACACTGCTGCTGTCATCAGAATGCACATGTCAGTCATGGTCAGCTTCTCCTACAAGAAATAAAGGACTGTTCTAATGGGGTAGAACACAGTCAGGGCCAAGGCATAAGGGGATTGGATCGTGGGATCTGGAGCCTAAATTCAAATTCAGGACTTAGCCCGTCACTCAGGGTGGGGAACGGCTCTTTAGTGAACGCAGCTCAAAGAATTCTACCTCGTCATGAACGTTGTGAACTGAAGCACAGACCTGCAGGTTGCACAGGTGGATCATCCCGTACATCATCTGGCTGACGCAGAAGCAGTGGCGGAAGTTGTGAAATGGGTTGTCGCGGTAATTCTCCTGGATGGCCAGCTGGAATTCATTAAGGTCAACGTTACGGGGGCGGATACCAATAAAATGTCCTCTCATGCTAACACGGCTGTCATGCGGGGGCACCCCTAATGAACAGACAGGGTCAGGTGCCTGGAAATACTGGTTCTTTAAGTCCAGGTCTGTGTTCTACCTTGCTGGAGGTGGGATACGAATCAGGCTGAGCTTGCCTGGGTTGTATTCCAGCTCTGGCGAGGTGATGTAGGTCAGATATGAAGTTGTGTACGAGTGACCGGCGGCCTGGCAAGAGGTTCCTGGCACCACCAGACCACATTTCATGTGGGTCCTTGACACCTTTGGTAATGCCCACAATTAACACAGAACTGTGCATACTGGATTATGCAAAAGTCTTAGGCCACCATTAGATGAGATAGTATATAGTATATAGAACGATAACCATATATAAGTATTTCTCTCATAAAAACCAGGAAATGTGTATACAGTATTTCAAAAATGTTCTACAGGGTACAGTGGCGAGCATTTAGTGTGACCTCCCCTTACGCTTGAGCAACAGCAGCATCTGGCAGCTTCCTCTGGTTGCCAAGTTGTCCGTTCTACAGTCCAGAGATTCTTGATCAGGACTGGTCATTTTAAAAGGGTGGCAGCCATGATACTAGGGGAGCAGGGTGAAATGGCCAAGATATGCTAAAACTATGGAGGGAGTAAGCCAAGATTTTGGGTCCAGTCGTTGGCCTGGTGGCCTAAGACTTTTGGACAGTACCACATGGCGTGCGTTACACCTTGCCAGAGGCGTGGAGTCTATAGTGCGCCTCGGGTTGAGGGTTTAATTTAAGGTCGTGTGTCGCAGACCTGGGGTGCCCCTGTAAGCAAGCAACTGAGCATCTAGGGAACGTCTTTTTTTGGGTCACTGAAGCGAATGAAAGAATGTAGGAAAAGTGTTTGAAATCTTACCAGCCAGCGCTTGAGCGTGATGGGGTTCATGTTAAACTCTTTGACCAGCCCGAGGTCATGGTACATGTACTCCAGGCAGCTTAACATCTAAATCCATTTAAGGTAAACCAGAGAAAAAAATGACTAAATACATCGCAAACAGAGTCAATACAAACGACATTGGAACGTGAGAACGGCATTAATTCTGGTTTTCACAAAGTTTGCTGCGTCACATTATAGTGTGGGAATTTCTATTAACTCTAGATTGTGATCAGATGAATTCCTCCAGATGATTCCAAAATCCTTCCCTGCCACGAAAACGATCTCATCACAAACGTTACTGCATTTCAGCCCTACAAAATGGCCTGCTAACATCATTTCATTGATCTTCACGGCGCCCAAGAAAGTCAAGCAAGTGTCCGGAACGTCTCCTAGAGAGGAAGCAGCTACGAGATCGGGACACCACCAGTGCAGAGCTTGCTCAGGAATGGCCGAGGCCAAGTGTGAGTGGATCTGAACACACTGTGGCTTAGTGCCCAGAGGGGCAGCAAAGAAGTCACTTTTTGCCAAAAAAAACATCAAGGACAGACGTATATTCTGCAGGAAGTATAGGGATTGGACTGCAGAGAACTTTGGTACAGTTATTTTCTCTGATCTGTCAGATTGTTTGGGACATCTGAAAAGACGATGGTCTGGAGAAGAAAACATGAGCTCTACCAAGAGACCTGTGTTATGCCAACAGCAAAGCGTCCTGAGAACGTTCATGTGTGGGGCTGCTACTCCAGATTTAGCCTAAGAACACTGCCATGAATAAGTAATAATATCAAAATATCCTCCAAGAGCAACTTCTCCCATCGATCCAAAAGCAATTTGGGGATGAACAATGCTTTTCCAGCAACGATGGAGCACCAGGTGACAAGACATCCATGGCCAGGAAACTCCTCAGATTTGAATCTGATTAAGACCCTGTGGTCAATCCTCAAAAAGGGGGCGAACAACAAAACCCCAGAAACCATAATCAACTCCAGGCATTGATTAGACCAGACTGGGTTGACATCATTCAAGATTTTGCCCAGAAGCTGATATCGAGCTGCTGAGACAAATTGCCTGAAGAAGGCTTAACACCATAAATATTTGGTCTTTGCTTAAGCTAGATGTATCTGATACGTTTCTATGATTATATGATACCATATAAACATCTGACAAACGGTTCTACAGACACGGAGGCAGCAAACGTTGTGAAAATCCAAATTGGTGCCGTTCTGAAGGCTTTAGGCCACGGCTGTACAGGCAAAGGTGGCAAACCTCGTTGTGTTCCCAGTGCCACACGTCAAACGTGGGCTTCTTTAAAGCCTCGATGGTCTCCTGAGAAAGCGTGTACTGTGGAGACAAAACAAACCATTACATCCTGTACACACACTGTGTGTTTCTCTCCCAGTTTGGTCACCAAAACGAGCTTCAGTCCAAATGATGGGAGGTGTTTAAGGAAGGGAGGTACCTTAATGTGTTGTTACCTTTGGATAACTTGGGACGTCACGTCTGGGAGAGAGTTTCTTCCCGTCGTCTGTAAAGTTGTATTTGCAGTTGCAGGTCATTCTGTTTTAAAAAAAATTAGCATTGGTATCGGCGCTCTACCTACTCCATCCTAAACGAGCGAGCTCAGTCTCGACCTCTTTTAGTCTCCTTTGGACTCTTACTGGTTTCGGTCTCATTCCATATCGCCGACATGGACTCAGACTCCGCCCGAGGTAAATATTTTGGGGGGGCAATGCTCCAAATAAAAACCCTAACTAATGAAATCTGACTTGGCTTGACTGACCCCTGTAAGGGTTCCCCTGCCTAATTAAAGGGAACAGTCCTACGTCCCCTCAATCCAGGGCTGGATTTGTGCCGCCGCCTTACCTTGCTCCGCCTTTAGACGTCACCTCATCCCGTAGTTTCTTCATATCGTTTTTACACTTCTCGATCTCCACCACCTTGAGGCCCTCCACTGTAAACATGACAGCACCTTTAGGCTACTGGCCGGCAGTGTGATCATCAGTTCACATGCGTAAGCAAAGCGGACTCACGTTCGACTCTCTTCTCCAGCATGGCGAGTCTGTTGGTCATCTCCGTCTTCAGCTCGTTTATCCTGAAAGCCCTGATCCAGAGACCTTAAGTTAGCACAGTGTCACTGGCACAACGGCGAGGGCGATACGAACGATAAGGGAAACACAAGGGGGCAGATGAACGTATTACCGACTGAACTGCTCCGCCACTTGAGAGAGAACGTTCTGGAACATGTCTTCTTTCTCTACAGGAAAGAGGAGAACACGGGTAACGGGTTCTGGTTAGTAAATCGATTAGGACGTCAGGAATCCCAAAACATGGCTGTATTGTGTAGTGAAGAAAACAAATAAAAACAAAACACCCAAAATTTGACTTGTGGCATTTTAAATGTTCATCAACGACTGGAAAATTGGGAGCCGTTAAAAAGGGAGGGGCTGCATAAAGGTGAACTGGAAACAATCGGTATCCATTTGGGAACAGCTAGACCCTGAATATTGGTACTTGAATGGATTACGGGACCAAATGCCTGCACCAAATCACTGTATTAAAATGTTCTTGTAAAACGAGAACAACAAAATTGGTTTGTTTGATTGATTGATTCTGAGGTTTGTATACCAAAAAAAGACAGCAAAACAGTGACGGATACAAACTTTTGGATACATTTTTAAAAGTTGTACGTATACAAACAGCACTAACTGCAACTGAAATTAATTTGAAAGCAGAAATGAAACCATTTTTTTTAGCTAAAGCTGAACAATATTAAATAATCCTAAAAAAATAAAACAGGTGTGGGCTGTCTTCCATCAATCAGTCATGAATTAGATGTATATAAGACCCATTTGTATTTCCCATAGGGGCGGCACGGGGGCTCGCTGGGTGGCACCGCTGTCTCACAGCAAGAAGGTCCAGGGTTCGATCCCAGGGTGGAGCGACCTGGGTCCTTTCTGTGTGGAGTCTGTACGTCCTCCCCGTGTCTGCGTGGTTTACTCTGGGTACTCCGGTTTCCTCCCACAGTCCAAAGACATGCCTGTTATAGGTTAATTGGTGTCTCTAAATTGGCCCTTAGTGTGCGTGTGTGTGCGCGCCCTACGATGGATTGGCGCCCCATCTAGGGTTGTTCCTGCCCTTTCTGATTCAGTTATGGCACCTCCTTCATTTAAAATTTATTTCCAGCACAAAAAAAACTTTGCTCACCTCCTCCTTGACTGGAATGGGGCAACACCTTGTATAAGTTGCTGCAAAGCGAAACAACACCTGTTAGCTCTGTGTGTAAGCACCTTTACTGTATTGCTCGTGCAGTAAATTGATATTTAATTGATAATTAATGACTGAATAATAAACAGCTACTTGGCTGTGTTGGTGGGCATCGTGGGGTCGATGGAGATCAGCGCTCCCTCCGCGTCCACCAGCAGTATAGGCGTGTTTCTGCAAACGCACGGTCACGTAAGAGCGCGTTCACGGATTCTGAACGGGTTGTTAGGAAACGTTACGGACCTGGCAATGTTGGACGACGTACAGAGAAGCTCGCGGATGTCGCACGGACTGCAGTGTCGACTAAAGATCACCTAAAGAAGAACGGAAAGCAACAGAAAAGGTCGGAGACATGTTTCGTGCTGGATACCCCCTGCTGGCTCCGGAGCCTCCTTGTGCTCACCATACTAGGTCATGTTCAACATGCCCACGATGGGCACAGAGGGCCAGAACTGGCAACCCGTTTACTTTCCATCATTACCTTGGGAAGCGATGGCACCAGGATGCACCAAGTCTGGATCATGACTTCACACTGCTTCACTTAAAGCCAGACTTTTTTAATTGCTTGTTCCTCGGATGTTCCTACTTAAGAATCTACCGAGGAGGGAGGAAAAAAATAAAAATAAATCTTTTTTTTTAGCACTTTTCAATTTCTCAAGGACTATGTGGAATCAATACAAGGAAGGAGGAAGAAATAAAAAAACATTTTTATTTAAAAATAAATTTTATTTTACCTACAATTAAATTAAAGTAAATCTGGAAAAAATGTAATAAACAGAGGAAAACCGTTGGCTCTCCACGGGAGGGCGGAAAAAGCAAAAAAAAATATTTTATTATAAATAATAAATTCAATTATTTTAATTTTTTTTATTTTAACCATTGGTGCTGCGGCGGATCCGAGAAATACCAAAAATAATCTTTTTTTTCGTATTCTTCAAATATGATCGTCGGCGGATCCGCGAAACAAGCAATAAAAAAAGTCTGGCCTAAGAATAAATATATATCCCCATTAAGATTTCATGTCAACATACGTGCTTCGGTTGCCTCTACTGTAATCGCACTTAAATTCCAAACACAGTGCTGTGCAAAAGTCTTAGGCCACCATTAAATTAGATATTCCATTGTATTCCATTCCATTTATATTAGACAAACCATTGTTTTAACGGCGACCATATGAACCAATTTCCTGGTCTAGAAATAATATAAGAACCAACCAGAATATATAGGAAATCTGTACAAAGAATGTTTAAGGGGGTTCTGTAAGTTTTTGGTAGGGTAGCAGCCAAGAAACCCCTTTGTGAGAAGGGAAATGGCGAAAAGGCTAAAGATATATGAGAGCTCACAGATTAGAAAATAGATGTGTGGAGTTAGGGTTAGGCAGTATGTAATATGGACAGATCCAATGGTGGCCTAAGACTTTTGCACAGGGGGGGGGGCAGCTCACGGCAGGTGGATGTGGCTACTTGTGAATGCCACAGACACCTGTGACTCAACAAGGTCATGTCACCGGGCCACAATGACCACCAGGCTCACGTTTGGTTGGTGGTCCAGCACTGAGAGTCCTCAATGTGCTCAAAGGTGCTTCGTGAGCAGCTCAAGGCGAGTTTTGATCAGTTCGGTTGCCACATATAGACGAAGAATCAAGATCTTTTGACCTCATCTATGATGTTCCATAGAGGGCTGTTATAAGTTATGAACCGGCTACTCTAAACTCTGCATTCTGCTCAAACTTAATCCCACAGTCCAACTGGAGCAGAAGGACTTGTGGCTTTTAACTGAACAACAGAACAACCTGAAATGCTGTAAATAGATAAAGGAACTGTTTTCTAACATAAAAAAGATTTTTCATATAAATGAAATCAAGTGCTTGGGGTGGAATGAATCATATGCCATACTTATAAGAGTTAGCTGGTGAGAACATGCAAAATAGTGTTGCCTACAGAACGTACGGACGTTTACCCAGACACGTTACAGGCGCACCAGGCAGTTCTTACCCTCTGAACCTTCCCGTTCACGTCCAGGTAGATGGTTTTCGGAGCGTAGGATGAGGAGCTGGAACCCATGACGACCGTTGAGAAGCAGATTTTGCTATCTTTCCTTCAGAAAAGCAACCACACACAGACACAGATCTTAAGAGGTTGAGAAGAGCTCGAATAACTGCAGTAGAGCACTAAACAGTGCTGCTGACCCACCTGCGTATCTGCCATCCACCTTCAGCAGGCTTTAAGATCACTGACGCAGACAGAGGGAAGCCCAGGATTCAGGAGGCGAGGGCGTGGGCGGAGCCTGGGCAGGGATGGGAATGTACCAAGCCCACCCTGTGTCCTACAGGGAGCCAGGGGCGGGACTCAAAACCCATTGTGAAGGGCTGCTTTCCCGAACCTTGTACATAGCTACAAATTCAAATACATACTCAAATACTTATTCACAACACCGGCTGTGCACTTTTTGGCCACTTTATTCACTGGGTGCAACGCCCGGCGCACTTTTTGCTCCAAGGCGAGCAACGCAGACCAGTAGGTGCCCTGTCCGACATGGAGTCAACAAGATGCTGCAAACTCCCTGTATAAATTCCTTGTCCACATTTTTGCCCGGACATGTGGAAGGGTTTGCGCTGCAGGACCATCGTACCTCGTACCACTGACACGACCTGCTCCAATGGACCTTGAGTTACTTTAGAGGTTGGTGGACGTTAAGGTCAGACACAGTACTCGGACTAAGATTTGACCTAGTATCGATGGGTATCAGGAAGCCCAATAGGGGTGAGGAAAGAAATCAAAAAGAAAACACGTTCACGCCAGGAGAGACAACCTGGACCCCAACATAGTTGAGGACTCTGGCTTGCTTTGCTGCTGTTGCGGCCCATCCGCCTCAAGGTCCTGCTTGTTTGCATGATCAGCGCTGTTTTTCTGATCCAGCGTTGTTCCCTTGAGTTACTGGAGCCTGGATGTCTCCCAACAAAAAGGCATTTATTAAATGTATTAAATGTGGGACTGCTGGACAGTTTACACACGGATTACGGTTTATAGGCGAGTCCGAGGCTGGGCAAAGCATCACCAAGTCACTGGTTTAAAATGTATCCCAGTAAACGTCTCTGGATCTTAAGTTGGGCTCGGTGGGACCGCATTATAACCGAGGGTAGACCGTTTCTCCATTTGTTTGACCTTATTTATTCCCCCCCTCCCTCAGTGCCAGTTTACACGTTTTTGAGAAAGTAAACAACAAGGACATTTCACGTACAAAAAAAACGACACGGGCCCATCGAAATGATTGCACTTTGTTTATTTTTTCGTCGCACACTTCCAAAACATCTGTCCAATCCGCTCTCGGAGCCACAAACGATACTGAAGTCCACTCCCTCACGCAGAGGGAGCGTCTAACAAGTGTGTTCCACGCATGTCCCGGGTGCCACCTTTAAGAACCTGGTCCAAGGTCCCGGCCAGGATGAACGAGGACGAGTGTGGACGCGTGTAACCATAAAAACAAGGTCGAGATCAAAGCAAGGATGCAGCGCTTGCATACTCTAATGATTAAAACAGCACAAAATCAGGCGTTGGTCGATTAAAAAAACAACAACAAAACAAACAGAGGAGCTCCGATTCTCTCTCTCTCTCTCTTATCTCTCGACATCAGACGTCCAACTAACCGTCCCCACCCCCCTCAACCCCTCCACCCCGCATCCACCTTCCATTCATTATCATTTCATCACACTGCTGAGGTTTATTCTGGCCCGGTTTAAAAACAGGATAAAAGAATAAAAGGGTCCCGCGTTGAAATAAAACGGCCGATACCGTGCGCCTCACAAAAAAAGCGCCCTTTGTGCGACGGATCAGGAAAATGCGTCTCGGCTGCAGGTGCGATATTCAGGAGCCTCAGATCTCTTTGAACCTGAAATGAAACGGCAGGATCAAGCCAAGGGGAAAAAATCGAAACAAAAAAACATCATCAATGGTGCATTTCGGATTCAATAGGATTTCTAATGTGAGCAGCGCTGATTACTAATTAGTGACAAAGTGGGACGAGCAGGAGTTAAATGTACGTAAAGGGTCAGTTAGAGCACTGTGCAAAAGTGTTAGGCCACCACTAGATTAGGCGCACAACTGTTTTAGCAACGGCGCATTGACCGGATAGTTCATTCTGGGTCTCTTTGTTATGATGCAAACACAGGAACATTTTAGCCACACCCTTAAGTATTTAACGTTCCCTCCCCTTACACTTGAGCAACAGCAGCATGCGGTAGCAGCTTCCTCCGGAGGCCTAGTTGAATCTCAAAGTATTGATCATTCATGATTTTTGGAAGGGTAACAGCCAAGGAACCGCATTTCTTGAAAGGAGAACAGGGTGGAAAAAAGCTGAGACATGCTGAAGCCATTGCTAAGATGTCATATATGGGCGTTTTTTAGCTTTTTCTGCCCCCCGGTGGAGAGCCAAGGGTATTGTTCTGTACATTACATTTTTTTCCCAGATTCACTTTAATTTAATTGTAGATGAAATTAAAAAAACATTTTTTAATTTCTTCCTCCTTCCTTGTATTGATTCCACATAGTCCTCGAGAAATTGAAAAGTGGTGAAAAATAAAGATTTATTTTTATTTTTTTTCCTCCCTCCTCAGTAGATTCTTAAGTAGGAACATCCGAGGAACAAG
>JAUZSU010028494.1:0-10497 GCA_034780255.1 Parotocinclus maculicauda | reverse complement strand
GTTGCTGTATCTTGATAATATACGTGTTTTCCCATACAGACGGTTCCGGTTTATTGAGTAAGACGTTTTATTTATGGTGAGGACCTGAATGAGAGACAGACAGAGACAGGAGCAACTTACCGCTGCACTGCAGAGCTTTGTCCAACGGAATTAACTGCAATAACATGGCTATTCATGTCTTTGGTGAGTAACACAACCACGCAAAGGGCTCACAACAAGATATTGTACAAAACTGACATTTCCTAGTGCTATTTTAAGGGATTATGTTGTGATTGTAGCAGTAAATCCCCTAAGGGCGTGTAGGTTTTTGGCAGCGTGTCTTCACAGTGCTAATCAACAATGGACTGAGCAGCTCCGTTTGTAGCACAGCCAACAGGTTATTTCTTTCACACGATTTACTTAAGTCTGCTCTACTATTTGTACATAAATGTTTAAAGCAAATGTTACTTGTTTTATTTCTAGACAATATAATACTAATACTTGGTCGTAATGTATGCGCATAGTATTCAGAACAACCCGTTGGTTTCGGTGGTTGAAGACATTACGTGTTTATATTTTTCTGAATAAGAAAAGGAAATAAAGGTTACATAATTGACTATCCTTTCATTTTAGGTTTAGGTCATGTTTATCTAAATGTTGGTATCAAACGCTAGTGTCATACTGGCAGAGACTATATTCACATTTAGCCAAAACTTCAGACATCACGTTTTTAAAAAATACACTTTACCGTTTTTAAGATATTTTAAGGCTGTACTATTGGTTTGAGGCTTGAGGTTAGTGCTTTTGCCTCACATTTCCACAAGTCTCCATTTCATGTGAGTATTGTACAATTAGTAAGTAATTAAATAATACTGCTGTTTTAAAGTTCGATTGATTGTTCAAATACATTTGTATGGTAGTGAATAGGTGTGATTGTTTTTGATTTGTTGGGCTGTGTTATGGATCAGTCTCTAGCCTTCCACCACTGGTACCTGGGTTTAGGTTCTGGCAGTGTCAGGCGTGACATAAATGGCTGTGCCTGAGGGAAGTGACGTTGCTCGGAGGAACATCCAGCAGGGCTACAACGACAGCATTGAGGATAAACACTGGAGCCCTGTTTGAAATAAGAAAAAAAATATTAGATAGATGGATTTGCACATGGACTGAGCAGTTTAGTAGGAACATCTGTACACCTAGACATTCATGATCTAATCAGGCAGCCGTGTGGTAGCACACTGGCTCACACTGGCCAGCAGCTTCAGGTAGTGTTCATATCGACCACCAGAATGGGGAAGGTAATGGGGGAAATCGCTGTTTGATTTGTGTGTTTGTATACCTAATTGGTTTGTGTATGCTGATCTTGTGATATTTTCACACACAATAGTCTTTACAAGTTGGTTTAAAGAATGGTATAAAAACTAAAAAAAAATATACAATAAGTGCCAGGTCTGCAGATCAAAACATCTTGTTGGTGAGAGAGTTCAACAGAGAATTACTTAACTGGTTTGAGCTGACCGAAAGGCTTTGGTAATTCGAATAATCACTGCAAGTGTGGTGAGCAAGAAAGCATCTCAGAATACACATGTTTAACCTTGAGGTGGATAGACTACAGCAGCAGAAGCCAAGAACAGAAAGCTGAGGCTGCAGTGGGCACAGGATAACCAAAAAAGGACAGATGAATACTGGGAAACCATGGCCTGGTTTGATAAATCTATTTTCAATTTTGTGCTGAGGAACATGATATGATAGGCTCAGAATTTGGCACCAACAGCATGAATCTGTGAAACCAACCTGTAATGTGTCAACAGTCCAAGCAGTTGGAAATGGTTTAGTAAGAAGGGGGATGCTTTCATTGGGGCTGTTAATACCAATCAGTCATTACTTGAATGCCACAGCCCATTTGAGTATTGTTGCTGACCATGTGCTTCCCGTTATGGCCTTATTTTATTCTTCTTCTAATGGCTGATTCCTGCATGACAATGCACCATGTCTCGAAGAAGATAGTCATCCTGAAATGGTTTCATGAACATGAGAATGTGTTTATTGTTCTTCAGGGGCTACTGAATTCTTGGGTTTCTGTCTTTGAGTGCCCCATAAAAGCTTGTTGGGGTTTGCATTAGGTGGGAATACTAAATAAGAATAGATAAGACTATGTTTAAATTCTGAACTCAAATTGATAAATTTTTCATAAGGAATTCTTCAGATGTGTACACAGCGATGTTCTTCACAAAATGTTAAAAATAAATTAGGGGATATTTAAAAATCCTATGATTAAATTTCTCATACTTGTTGTAGGCAATGTAATTTCAGCTTAGATTTGGTCTGTGTATTGTTAAGCAACATAATTAAAATATCCATATACAGGCTCAGTAAAACCTACTTTTTCCAACAGTAGAGAAGAAGAAACACTGTGTCAGTTAAACTTTCATCTCTACAGAACTCCATCATAAGGAAACACGTAAATTGAATTGTCACTGTAAAAAACACTGTTTAATTCTAGACCGAATGGCTGGCCATGTTAAGCTCCATGGTTTTTAAGCATGGTTATTGATCAAACACATATTTGGCCTAAAATTGCATTGTGGTCCATTAGGTTAATTTATCAGAAATGTGCTTTGATTATAATTGTTGTCAAGGTGGATTAAATGTTTTTGTGCCATGTTTAAGGGTGACATTTTAAAATACAAACAACATCAATAAGCCCCAGAAAATACATACTGGAAAAAAAAACAAGAAAATTAATATTAAACATCATTATGAATTTATTCATGTTGTCCATTGTCATTCAGAGTAGGACAGGTTCCCCTTTTTTAATATGGGTCCTGTAACGGTATCTTGTCAAGGAGTTTCTTCTCTCCACTGCTACTTCTGGCTCGATTTGTGATCTACACTCTCATTTGTTTGTTTGAAACTGAAATACAATTATACATTCAAATCTAATACTTTGTTAAGCTAACATATAAACCTTGTCAGTAACGCATTTTCTTATGACTGGTTTCTATGAAAACCAAACATTCATTACCATATAAAATATTATGTCCTCTACTAAGTATTGTTGGCATTTTGTAGTTTGTTAGAGATCTGAATTTTAATTATTAATTGTTGTTTTGAGTCATGTAGCCATGTTGAGTTGGTTTTACACAAAAAGAACATTGTAGAATGTTTTTACCGTGTCTTCCCTTCCCTATATCTCTGCTGGATTTTTAGGGAACATTTTAAATAGCATGAGCTAAATACTGCTTACAGAGCTAAAAATATGTCTGAGAAGACGAATATGGAAAATGGGGACACAAATAGAATCACTTCCAAATGTCTCAGACACTTGTTGCCTACATTAGTAGTCATAGAAGGGAAGTGCTCTTCCTTACAGCTCTTATCTCATGATAAGGAAGCAGCCATTTTCTATCAATGTTTAATGCTGACTCATTTGAGGAGCATAATGATAGAGAGTCAAGGAGACTGGAGACAATCTAATTTGGCATGGCGCAGGAATGCCTTTATTGCAGCTGGAGCCACAGTATCTGAGAGGGACTTTCCTGAAATACTTCATCTCACTGAAAACTGATGCTAAAACTGAAAACTGTGACGTTTGTGCCTGATAGAAATGGACAGTGTCATATTGTTGTTGCTACAGATACACAAAATATAATCAGAGTATACATTTAAGAAAATACTGTTGATCAGTAATACTTTTATTTACAAAAATAGTCAACTGCTTGTGAGTTGGTGCCAAAATAAAATTTTGTTTCCCCATATATTTATTTTTTTTAATTACATTTTTGACCAGTTGGTTTCTTGGTTTAAGTGGTCTAGTAAAAAAAAATAGTTATTTCAAACAAGGTTTATGCCAGTCTGCCACTGTCTGGCACTTAAGCAAAACATTTAACCTTCAACAGCTCAGATTAATTTTGAGGCTCCGGTGTTATGTGGGAACTCTGGTGGCACAGTGGCTAAGGTACTTGATTATTAATCATATAGTCCAGGGATCCAGTCACACTGCATTGCAGAGCTGCCATAGAGCATGTCCATGCTAACTGAATTTGCATAGATTTTGACAACATTGTGTTAGTTGCATTTCTCTCTGGTTATGGGCAGCTGCCAAATGATGTACATGTTGTTAATGTAATGTTAATAATATCCACCTCTAGGTCCAGCATTAGGACATATAATATTTTAGGACAATAGTCATGCAGAAACTCTTAAGGTAAGAAAATTAGCAGCATAAAAGCTGAAAATAAACAAGCTCCACAGATGGTCAGTCATCAATGGTACCACTGGAACTTAGTAGGAGACCATTAAGGACACCCAATTCTTAGGCCCTACCTTGAAATCATGCAAACATTCATGCCCACGTGAAAACCGTATGGCGTATAGTACTGGACTTAGTAGTGGTATTAGCCAACAATAAATGGAGCTTGGATTTCAAACCTTCATACTGTCCAAACCTTTATTGTACTGTCACTGATTTTATTTGGTACTTTCATCACTAATTTGATATGTTGTTAGTTTTCCAAATAAGAAATTTCTACTTTGACAATTACAGATTGTAGTCTGTGGGACTGTGGTGGCCTAGCGGTTAAGGTACTGGACTATGGACCAGAAGGTCCAGGGTTCAAATCCCACCTCTGCTACAGTTGGGTCTTTGAGCAAGGCCCTTAACCCACAACTGCTTGAATTGTAAGACTGTATTAATTGTAAGTCGCTCTAGATAAGGGCGTCTGCTAAATGCTGTAAATGTAGTCTGTTTCTCTACATACTTTTTTAGTCCTCTTTGTAATGGTCAGGTCCACTTAGGTAATGGATCATTCTCAGCACCGCAGCGCCACTGGCATGATGGTGGTGTGTTGGTGTGTGCTGTGCTGGTATAAGTGGATCAGACACAGCAGTGCTATAGGAGTTTAGTCACTGCTAGACTAAAAATAGTCAACCACCCTGTTATGTCCATCCACCAGCATCCTGTGAGCACTGGTGGATAACACAAACTTTGCAACTACATATAAACTACTTTCTCTGACTTTATATCTACAAGGTGGCAGAATATTAGACTATCTATTTACCTTAGAGTGCACAGTGAGTAAACACTGTTTAACCCATTAACTGCCAAATCTTTTTCTGAACTTTTTTTTTTAAACTTCATTTCTGTCCGTCTACATCCCATCCCATCCCATCAGCAGGCAAATGGGGATCGTGGGTTTTAATGGGTTAAAACAGAACAATAGAGGACACTTTTGTGCACCAATTCTATACTCTGCAAGAATAGATAGCAAGTGGAGTGCCATCAATTTTGTCCAAGTTACCTGTGCCTGTGTAGCTCACACATCCCCAAAACATCACTGACCTACCTCCATGTTTTATCATAGGCCTTGACTCCTCTCCAAGTGTAGTGTTTATGGTTGTGGCCAAAAAGTCATATAATATACAAATAATTTTGTTCCTGAAATGTTAATGTTAGTCTCTGTGCTGTCTGGCATATTGTAAGCGGGCTGCTATATAAATAATTGTCACATAAATGTTATGACGCAGCAAATAAGATAGGAAGTGTTATATAAGAAACCTGTTCTGTCATATAACAGCAGGCGAGTTAAAGCACCTGATCCTCAAATGGGGATAATGGTTTTTAATGGGTTAAAACAGAACAACAGAGGACACTTTTGTGCACCAGTTCTATACTCTGTTTGCAAGTATAGGTAGCAAGTGGAGTGTGATGCACACTACCAACAAACTTTATGCTACCAACGCAGCAATAGGGAGCAAAATGACATCCTTGAGGATCGATGGGGCCAAGTTGTAGATACTAGATGTGAATGTAAAAGATTATCATGCTCGTGTCTGTTAAGGGGCGAAGTGTCCTCGCAGTGAGAGTCATGCACAACCCCACTCGCAATCATGCACTTGCTAACTGAGTGCACTGCCTATAGCAATAAGTGATAGCAAAAAACTGTAACATCAACCATAGAAGAGATGTGCAATCACAGAAATGCAGTGTCACTACTTGTGACTGGCACATAAACAATATATTCCACAATATGGTGACAACATGAACTGTAGCATTTCTACTTGACAATCAAGACTCTTCTCACAACTGTTCCTTGCATGAAAATATCCTTCAAGCAGTTGAAGCAAGTCCTGGTGGGTTGCCTGTGTGTTAACTACATACTAAGCGTGATTGGCTAAATGTGTCATGCAAAATGATTGCTCACCAAATCACTTCTGTAAGCCTTTTTTACTTGAATGATGAATACCGCTATGTGCCAGTTTACTTCAATCTGGACAAAGTCTGTTTGCTTTAAACGTTAAAATGGAGTATAAAAGAAAATAAAAAGGTTTTTTAAGCTCCAGACATTGTGGCCAGCAGCAGATGGTCACCTCAACAGCCAATCAACATCATGTATTCACGAGCAGAGGCATGAAGTTTAAGAGCAGAAATCTGTCATTGGTCTTTGAGTTTATATTAGTTACCCTGGCAGAATTTATAATTTCTTTTGGCCGTTTTTCAGAGAATATGAATGATAATACAAAAACCTGTTCTGTTATTCATGATTAGTGGTTGGATGAATCCATTCATTATTGAACAATTGTGTTTGCCCTTTTTAAATCACAATGACAACAGAACCTATCCAAATCACCCTGATGAAAAGTTTACATACCCTAGTGCTTAATATTAATCTTAGTATTGCTTCCTTTAACATCAATGACAGCATGTAGTCCTATGTGGTAGTTGTGGATGAGGCCATTCATTTTCTCAGATGGTAGAGCTGCTCATTCTTCTTGGCAAAATGGCTCCAGTTCTTGTGTTCTTGCCTCCAAGTTATTGGGCCGTCTTGCATGGACTGCACGTTTGAGTGTGGCTCCTTGATATTGAGGTCAGGAGACTGAGATGACCAATCCAAAACCTTCACTTTTTTCTGCTGTAGCCATTAACAGGTTGACTTGGCCTTGTGTTGTTGATCATTGTCATGTTGGAACATCCAAGAGCATCCCATGCGCAGCTTCTGGGCTCATGAATACGTATTCAGTTCCTCAAAATTAATTCCTCCAGTATTTTCTGATAAAATGCTGCATTCATATTGCCATCAATTTTGTCCAAGTTACCTGTGCCTGCGTAGCTCACACATCCCCAAACATCACTGACCTACCCCATGTTTCATCATAGGCCTTGTTGACTCCTCTCCTAATGTAGTGTTAATGGTTGTGGCCAAAAAGTTATTTAATATACAAATAATTTTGTAATTTTCCTGAAATGTTAAGGTTTGTCCCTGTGCTGTCTGGCATATTGTAAGCGGGCTGCTTTGTGGCATTGGTGTAGTAATGGCTTTCTTCTGGCAACTTGACCATGCAAACCATTTTTATTCAAGTGTCTCCTTATTGTGCGTCTTGAAACAGCCACACCACTTCTTTTCAGAGAGTCCTGTATGTTTTGCTTTGCATCCCAAACAATTTTCCTGGCGGTGGTTGCTAAAATTTTTGTTGGTCTACCTGATCTTTTCTTGGTTTCAACAGAATCCCTAATTTTCCACTTCTTAATTAGATTTTGAACACTGCTAGTTGGCATTATTAATTCCCTGGATATCTTGTTTTATATCCTTTTCCTGTTTTTAAAGTTCAGCTATATTCTCCTGCACATCCTTTGATAATTATTTTGCTTTCCCCATGGCTCGTAATCCAACAACGTCAGTGGAAACACTGGATGAAACACTCAGTGGTCTGTCAGGCGCCCATAAACTCACTGACTTTATATACACAGACATAAAATACAAGAAGAGGTGAGGATGGTTACTTTTAGAAGCCATTTAAACCAGCAAGTGTCAATTTGTGTGTATGTTATAATGCCGAAACTTTAGGGGTATGTAAACTTTTGATTAGGGTGATTTGGGTAGTTTCTGTTGTCATTATGATTTTAAAAATGGCAAACACAATTGTTTGCTAATAAATAGCTTCACTAAACCACTAGCCATTTACTTGATGAGCCTCTGTTTAATCTGACTTGTTCGTAATGCTGTCTATCAGCACATTTTTGCCTTCTGCCAAATGAAAGTGTAATTACCATCATACTATCCTCTTCAGTGTAATGGCTTCCCCTACACTAAGCCACAACAGTATATTACTGTTTTCTAATAAGTATTGTGAATTTTCATAAATTAAAATGCAGTTGCATTAAGGATGCTGTGTAGATGGAATGTATATAATTTGCACACATTTGTGTTGTGGCATTACCCTTTATAGTTATATTACAGTGGCATAAAAAAGACTGACTACAGTGTAGTCTGGTCAACGTCCATCGTGGTCAGCATTCTGTTGTACGGAACATAATGTGGTCGTTATAATGGCACATACCTGTAAGATGACCTAAAATCTAACCCATCCAAGAGAAATCCAGAACCAGCATTGAAAAGATAATTGCAGCTCATATAGTCTGATTTATTTCGTTAGTGAAAGTGGCTCAGATCTGAAGTGTCATGTTTTTAGAAGAATGGTAAAGAAAAGAAACTGTCACCTCTCAGGAATTCCATTTCCTGTCCATAAGGTGTTGAATTGAATATAGACTTGCAGTGTAGTGAAGAAAGGCCAAGCTTTTGAGAGTCCTTGTTGCTGTATTGTTCAGATGCTCTTTCCTCCTAAAGTGCATTGTTCTGCGAGAGCTTACACACTGCAGGCTTTCCTGCCTGAAGCACGTCATTAAGCACATGAAGGACCAGCAGGTATCTTTATTAAGCCATGAAAAGCTCCATTTAGTCTATATTCTTCCTGTTCAGTCACATGCTTATGAATGAATATTGTACTGGCTCCTGTTTTAGAGGGGCCCTCTATTCAGCGACTTAATTTAATATGTGGTACCTGGAGTGTTATACTTTTGTAAATATTAATGTCTGGAATTTAAAGAATGTTTTTATCTGATCACTTATGAGGCTATACCGTAACCATTTGCTAATTATTATTTGCTATCTTGTAAAGAGGTTATTCAGTACATTTTGATTTTATTTTGTAATAAGTATTTCAAGTTTGTCTGCCTTGCATGTTTCTTTGTGCCAAATATTTTTATTCTCAACCACCTCGTATAAATCGGCCCATGGAAAGCTGCATGTATTGATGTGTGCTGTGAAAACGCTATATCCAATCATTTGTTTTAACACCAGTGCTGTATATGAAATAGTCCCGTAATCACTATGCTCTACATTCTACATACTGTTTGGAGCATTATTAACTAATAAGCTAAACAGAGTTAGAAGGGAGGGCAGGAACAGTCACTCACACTCACTGTGGGCCACTTTTGAGACGGGAATTAACCTAACACACTTGTCTTTGGACTGTGGGAGGAACCCACAGTACCCGGAGACACGGGGAGGACATGAAGACTCCACCCTGGGATTGAACCCGGGACCTTCTTGCTGTGAGGTAGTGGTGCTACCCACCATGCTGCCCAAAAAAGTTATCGTTTTGGTAATTTGTAAATGCTCAATTCAATTCACTTTTATTTGTATAGCGCTTTTTAAATAAACATTGTCACAATAAATAATTGTCACATAAATGTTGTGACGCAGCAAATAAGAAGTGTTATATAAGAAATGGTGCTAATGCTGCTTACAAAGTTTCACATTGAATTATCTCCTAATTAAATATGCCCTTCTTTTTGTGAGCAGTGTATAATATTGTTGTTGTGTACAGCCCACTCTGCAGTTGTTGAAATGACTGTTAAAATTGATTGGGAAAATTCATCTTTTGGTGAATTTGATTATTCTTAATAACACACTTAATTCATTAAAATTCAACCTTTATTTTAAGTAAATCTAGTTTGGACAAAACTATTAAAAATATTGAATTTTAACAAAATCATGTGCCACAGTTACTGGCACCCCTGCATCTAATACTTTGTACAAACTCCATTTACAGCCCACAACATCACAGACCCCCAGTGTACTTAGCAGTGGGCATCAGGTTATATTTAGTGTGGCTGTCCTTATTTTTATTTCAAACCCATCTGGTGTGTTACCTAAAAAAATTATGTTCATTTCATGACCAAATAACGTTTGTGTCTCGAAGACATGCAGCATGTCCTCCTCGTGCCTCCATGTGTTTACTCCGGGTGCTCCAGATTCTTTCCATGACCTGTGGTCCATTAGGTTAATTAATGATGCTGAACTGCCAAAATATGAGTACGAATGACTAGTTTCAGTGTAACCTTGTGTATTGATGTAACATTGTTTCTGTCATAAAGTTGTTGATTCTGAAATCGAAGTTAAATAAACCAAATAAACAAACAAAGAAAGATGACAGATAATGCTTTTTTTCCCTGGCAAGCTTTCCAAATAATCTGTTTGGTTGTAAGTGGAATCTGATGGTAATTTTGAAAAAGTTGGGGACCCCTAGATGGTACTTTTTGCTTTAACTCTCCAGCATTGATCACTGGGTATTTTTTTTTTTTTTTCAACCATATACTCTCTTACCATCCCCCTCCCTGTGTGTCAGGGCAAAATAAAATTGAAGATTATCTGACTTGAAAATCAAAACACTTTCCTATAA
>JAUZSU010028483.1:0-10497 GCA_034780255.1 Parotocinclus maculicauda | reverse complement strand
CGCTGTGAATACTTTCCTGATGCACTGTAGACAGGTGTGTGCCTTTCCTAATCAAGTCCAATCAGTTCAATTAAACACAGCTGGACTCCTATCAAGGAGAGTAGAACCATCTCAAGAAGGATAAGAAGAAATGGACAGCTTGTGAGTTAAATATGAGTTTTACAGCAAAGGGTCTGAATACTTATGACCATGTGATATTTCAGTTTTGCTTTTTTAATAAATGTACAAAAAATGTCTTTTTTTAATGCCAAGGTGGGATGCTGAGTCTACTTTAATGAGAAATAAAATGAACTTTTTTATTTTAGCAAATGGCTGCAATGAAACAGAGTAAAAAATGTAATGGGGTCTGAATACATTCCGTACCTATTGTATGTTTGCTAATATAGCCTCTTAGTTAAGACAAAGATAGCTTTGGTAACTTGAGCAATACTTTATTCAAAGTAATAAGTCTGGAAAATCGCATTTTGCATTTTCCTGACATCCTCTGATGTCTTTTACACAGGGAGGGCTGTGAACATTTCTTAGTATGAACACACTGTTTGGATCAAATACATGTGAGGTATGCCCTTTTCGAGCATTTTATGACTCGTAGGTTATGACTTATCTAAATGTCTGTAGTTTGACTCTGTAGGGAGCTGTTTGGAGCAGCATCTAGTCATAAGGCTATCAGTATAAACTACAATTTTATTTTGTATGTACATGTCTATGCTCTTTGTTAACTATGATTCCAAATTAAGTGCATAATAATGGTTTCTCCATGTATTTGTGCATCTCTCCCGTCATGAAGACCCTACCTCTTTGGGGCAGGATGTTTTTCCATTAAAACTCCATGGTGAGTTTTTCCAATTCATTCCCAGCATGCTCCGTTCTGTATCCTCTTCAATGACTGCATTCATTCCATTCGTTTTGATACTGTAGCTTGCTGTCATCACTTTATTCTTGCAGCTTGTGGTAACACATTTTGGTTTGCTTTTTTTTTCTTTCCCTCTCTTTGCCTTGTTGTATATGATGCAGAACTGCTAATTAACTACAGTAGCGCATTAGACTGTTTTTCTTTTATTTCACGTCTGTTACTTGTATAGCTGTAAAAACAAACAAAACAAATAAGCTTCAGCTATTGTCGGTTTTTGTATTTTTTTTGAATAATTGTTTAGTGAATCGTTGCACTCTGGATGATTGGTGTATTCTGTGGTGTGAGTATGTTCATGTGTTCATGGAGAGAGTGTCTGCGTGTGAAGAGTTACCAGCCCCAGATGCATTACGTTTCAGGGCCTCAGCTAGACATCACAGAGCTTCTCTTGTGCTGTGGTTTACTTCAGGCCATTTTCCTATAATTACTTATCCATTGCCTGCTTCATTTGTCTTGTTCAGTCTGAAAGACAATGATTGTTTATTCAACCACATCAACTTTGTGTTCCAGTTCATCTTGAATTGTCATTTTATAGCCTAACGACTTGAAAGATGGTGTGTGTGTGTCACACTAAACTGCACACAGCGCTCTCTGTGCAATGCTGATGAAGGAACTGTGATCCATCTGTTTTTCATTTTGATTCAATGTGATGACCTTGGGATATAATTTGGTCATTTTAATTTGTGCCTTGATCCTTTTTTTTTTTTTACTTGGAACAAATATATGCCCTGACTGATCACTAGTTCGAATTGAAGTAAATCCTTTGTTATATTTAACATTTTTGTAGGTAAAAATTATTTAATTGTATAGGGAATAGTATTTTCTGGGCTCACACATGCTTTTTAACATTATATATATATATATATATATATATATATATATATATACACAACACTAGTAATAAGGCCTTAACATTTACCGCTTACACATCATAAGCTGGACATGACCGAATGAAAGTGATAAATGTTTTGGTTTAAACACAGACACCTGTGATTAACTGTACAATTGCTAACCCTGTGTTCATACTAGTAACAAGTCAGTGATGCTGCTGCAGGTTTGTTTCTTGTGCGAGTAGTGACCTGCCGACTTGTGGGCATTTACTCTCCAGCTTGTTTCAGTAAAAATGATAATCCAGAAAATTTACAGTGCAAAAGTTAGATCAGATTTGTGGTTTTAACAATTTTTTAATGGCCATATATACTAGATTGTTTAATTGGACCTGAATTTGGATTAGTTACTCCAAAATATTTTTTTCCACTGATCTTAATTACAATCTTTTGCACTGTGTATCTTAGATTTTTCATCCTGTTCTTCCAAAAAGGTGGTTTCTTTGCTGCTAACATTCTGAACAGATGATTACTGATCAAACTTATTTGCACTACAGAAGGGTCAACTTGGCATCCTGGTGAAGCTACCAGATGCTGCTATTATTCAAGTTAAACTGGAGGTCACATTAAATACTTAATACTGTAACCTACAGAAGTTTTTATTATTTTTTTTTTTAATATATAAATACTGACGACTTGAATACTTAATGTCCTGTATTACTGGTTGCATTCTTATAGAGATACTGAAAAATGATAATATATCAATAAAATACCATTGCTAAAACCAATACGTGTGTATATATATATAAATACATTTGAATGAAATAATTTTACTGTTAATCTGTTAATATGCACATTCATCACATTAATCTGTCAAAAAGCTTTATTTTCAAGCAAGATAAACATTATCTGAGCTACACATATGTGTATGCATTTAGTGTAAATGTTACCAGTAAGTCCTGCTGATCGGGACAAGCAGCTTGTAGTGGTTCAGCTTATCTCAGTTTTCAGTTACTGATCATGTATCTGTAATGATTCTTAAATTGTGACAGGTGCAGCAATAAATGCTTTAAGTATACATACTATACAGGGAAGGAGTTAGATTTCACATCCTGTACCATTTATTCACATGCTGTGTAGAGAAACTACTGTAGTTAATTTGCTTAATACTGTATTAAACAGACAGATATAGTGAACTTTGCTGCCCTCCATCCTGCTGAGTATGGTATTTTAAAGCTGTTTTTTTTTTCTCCAAAAATGTTTCATGCTTGTCATGTAGAAGTAGTTAGGCCTTTCATCATGATGCAATCGTATATTTGCAGAAAGCACTCACATAGTCCGATTGTAAATGTAATTGGATACATAAGTTTACATGGATAGTATTCTGCTTGTTAATGTATTGCTTAAAGAGATTACTTTAATTACTATTTTGTTTCTTATATGTTCTTTAGATTTATATTAAGCTTCTGTTTATGTAACTCTTACCAAAATTTTAGTAAGTAATTTTAGTTAGGTAGATTAGTTTAATTCTTACATATGACATCTAGGCTGGCCAAGAAGTTTGCACATATTTTTGAGTCTTGATCCTCTCAAAGTTTTTTTTCATTAAATTTATAACAGCTTTTTTTTCCAATGTTTTGTTAGGGAGTGCGACTTTATATTTCTAAAGATGATTTGAGACAAATATATTATTAATAAATTTAAATAGATTTGATTTGACTCTTCAGATGCACCTAAATTGGGTTACTCTATTCAGGTTGAGCTAGTAATCCGAGTATTAACTAATTAGAAGGCATGTCAGTGTAGAGCCTGTTGTATAGGAACTAAATGTTAGTGAGAATTGCGTTTGGGAATCTGAATATTTAAAACTTGCACAAATATTCTGAACGTTTGAGATTACTTTGAGGTGACCTGGGCATAATTAATTTGCCCCAAATTAGAAAAATCTCAAATTAAATGTTGTTTGTCTCTTTATCTGTATATACACTCACCGATCACTTTATTAGGTACACCTCCTTTTTTCTTCATTTATTGTATGGACTGCAATCTGAAATAATAGAATTACAATGTGCATCTATATGGTAACTGGAACTGATAAAATGACAATGAGTGTAACAGCAAAGAGGGGTGTCCCTAATAAAGTGATGAGTGATTAATATGTTACATGTTATGCACTTACTTAGAAGATTTGTGGTATAGAACAAAGTGAGAGGTAAATTAGCTTACCCCCTTCAAATGTGCTATCCCGTACTCCCACCCTCAGATGACTGATGTTTTCGAGATTTAAGCTTCACTATATTGTGAAAAATGACCCAGCTGCTTTGCTCCAGAGCCTGAACTTTAATTAATAAAACATGTATTGTTTACATTTTTGCACAGCATTATAGATAAAATATTGCATGCAAGTCTTCAAACAGCAATTAAATTGTGATAATCTTGCTTTGCTGTGATTTGTCGTGATTAATACTTTTAATACATTAAATACATTAAAACTGTTTTCACTATATTGCCTAATCTGACCCACACCTGCAGGAAAGGTCGGCCAAAACTGTGGGTGTTGCTAATGGTTTCACTAATGCAGATTAATGTTGTGCACATCTGCTGTTTGAGATTTTCTGCAGTTATCTGTGATAAGTGTGCAAATCACAGATAAAATAGATTTGTAAGAGTAACCTATTTTTGCCCCTTTTACGAGGAATCACAGGTCATTAAAAGAATCCCATTTGTGATTATTTTGTTATAAAAGATGGATGACTTCTTTGAAATGATCTTCCACTAGATGGTCTGCTTTAGATCCTTGCACCGCCTTAATTTTGCCTCTCTGTTAAAAAAATAATGTTGGCTGCCTTTCGGCTTGCATAATGTCTTGTGTCTGGGAGTTGCAGCTCTGTGATTAAGTCTTCCTCTTCTTGATTCTTCTTAATTGAATTTATCTTGTTTTAATGCTTTACGATTTCAGAGCCTGTATACTTTTTAGTATTAGGAAACTGTGATGTCCTTAATGACTTCCTCCCTAATGACCCGGTCAGCTTTCAATGCAAATGGCACCAGTACTACAGCTTTCCCTGCACTTAATTTGCTTAGATATTTTATTGGGCTGTTTTTAAGTCTGTGTGTGTGTATCTGTGTGTCTGTGGATGGGAGGGTGTGGGTTGGAAGTGGATTCTGGAGTGGAACAGGGGTTCAAATCATAACGGTTTAACTATGAAGTGGATGAATCCAACTTAAGTTCACCTTTATGGCAATATTGCTGTGGTGTCCTTTGATGGTACCATGATTATATCTCGCTCCTAATGCTGATTCATTCATGTTTTACATGAGTAGGAGTGTGGTTAGAGACCCAAACCGTTATTGCACAACCGCATGAGCTCATCGTTCAGTTAAATCTAACCGCAGTTGAGGCCTGCAGAATTCACATTAGTGGCTGCTTCTTCATGGAAAGAAAAGTTGCACGGGAATGCATGCCTTTGTCAGTGGTATTGTGATGAGGTGGAACGCTGGAAATGGAGGAGAAAAGTCCTTGTTCCTGCCTAAGTGTTTGATGGTATTTGAGCTGTGTTGTTTATAAAAAAAAGCTCTTAAATGGGCACCATTAGCACACTGTGTATCACAGGCATTTACTCTGCCAGCATTCGTAGATGCAACCACTGTAAAACAATAAATGGGATGTTGAAGGACATGTCCACATGCTGCTGTAATCTGGGCCGTCTTCACTGATATAATACACCAACCATATGGACCTCTCAGCCAGCCCTAAGAGTCACGGTCATCATACTGCTGCAGCTCTTTGTAGCTCTGACGGGAGAGAGAGAGAGGTCTGCTGTTTTTGTTTACTATGGGCCCTGAAAATAAATGGCTGCTTCTTCCGGCCCTCAGTGGCGCCTTGCCTGCTTCCAGACCCTAATGCAGATCGCCTTTGATGGTGGACATTACAGATTGAATTATGTCCTTGAGGAAAAGCTATTAGCTCAAGTCAAGAGTTCTCATTTGTTAAATTAAAAGTGGAAAAGACATGCGAGGAGTCTTTTCAATGAATTAGTAAGACAGAAATCTCTCAGAGTCTCTCCTTTAGGAACAGTCAGGGCAGAGGGAAAATGCAAAGAAAGAGGGAAGGAAAGAAAGCTTGAGACCCAGTTGGCTTCTGTTCACTAACATCCATCTTTCTGCGGTAGCACATTAAATATGTTTATTTTTTATGTTTCATTGATATTGGGTTACTGTTTTGTAGGATGCTTTTGGTGCCAATATTTATTCTAACCAAGCCACATGTACATATGGTCTGTGGGATCGGTGCAGCTGGTGGTGTCTGTCACAAAAATTGAAATCCCAACACTTTCGATCCACTTTAAGAGAGCACAAAAGGAAAAGACAAATTTAAAATGCAGACATATCAACGCCAGTGGTTATTTTAGTTAAAAGGCTAGAATTCTGTGAAGTAAGATGCGATCTGGTTCGGTTGGCAGTCACCCTTGACCAAAACCTCTTCAAAGAGTGACAGTCAAAACCACAGTGGCAGGTTGGGACTCAGTTGCTTGGGCTCATGAATTGCAGCCAGATCTGTCCTTCAGCTCAAACCAGCACCATGTGCAGCTTTCATGCTCATCATTATCAGTGGTTTTACATTCAGTGGCTGACATTTATACCTTAAAACATATCCTCAAGAATAATGCAATTTCCAGATTTCTGTATTGAAAGCTCTAATTTAAACAAGCCACATAGTGTAGGGTGATACCTTTTCCTCTCCATGTCTCTGCACTACCATGATTTATATGAATTAATTAAAAGTCATCCTGGCATCAGGCCATGTTAGAAAATATTGGAAACAGCTGGCTATAGGGCTTGAGTTTTGAGTTTTTAACAGAGCTGATAAACCACTTTCAACACTTTACACACCTTCCCCAAAGTCCTTCAGTTTCTCTAAGCTTCCAGGTTTGTGGTGTGATGTATAAGCTTGTGCTATATGCTATGCTTGATCCTTGTCCCATAAGACCAGTATCATATGGCTAATGTGTGTTATTTGATTTTTTTTTTCAGATCAGGATATATCTGAGCAGGAAAGGAAAGAATGGTATAAAGTCATTCTACTCGTAGGAAATTGACATAAAAAAAGAAGCAGCTGCTCAGTTTAACAGATTGCACCCAGACCACAAGCTAATAACAGAGTTATGATACCAGATATGTTGCAAAGTTTAATGAAACAAGATACATACATGGTAAACCATGCAGTGAACTTTCAAAGATGATCATTCAACTGCTGATGCAGTGACTACTATCCCTTCTCACTGCCAGAGAAATTAGGAATGTTGACCATTATTGAGGTATCTATAACCATGTTTTTAAAATCTATATTTCTGTATGTAGAATAATGTTGGCCAACCAGAGCAATTTATTAAAAGAAGAGCTTTTATTATGTATTTTCATACAGGATACTCTATAGATATTGCACTATAGAGCGAGCGAGGTTTTGAGGTTTGAAAGTATATTGTACAATATAGTTAATTATGTCATTTGGCAAATCCCCTTATCTGGAGCGACTTACATTTAACCCATTAACTGCCAATTCTTTTTCTGAACATTTTTTTCTTTATTTCTGTCTACCTACATCCCATCTCATCCCATCCCATCCCATCAGTAGGCGAGTTAAAGCACCCGATCCCCAAATGGGGATCATGGTTTTTAAAGGATTAATGTTGAATACGGTGGGATGAAACACGTTGTCATTTTTACCTTTCAGTTTACGTCTGGTGTCCAAGTACTGTGTAACAGGCACGTGCTCATTTTTTTTTATCCCTCTCTAACAGAAGCTCTTACCGGAGAAGTTCGGATCTTGCCAGTGGTTAGCAGCTGTGTCGGAGGCGGTCGTTAAAAGGCCTTTTGTGCGCCTCCCGCTGGCCACCATCGCCACGACCGTTATCGTTATTATAGCCTTGGTCAACCTGGTAAGCGAGTTTCCGTATGGTGGAGTGGAAAGCCCTTATGATAAACGAGGCACAGGTTTGATTTGACGATCTACTGTGTCTCTGCCGTGCAGTGTTTCACACCGGGAAATCCCTACCCTCCTGTAATCCAAGTAAATGAAAGCAGCAGCGCCGCCGGAGCGTCTCCCGGGGACCTCTTTTACTTGCCTGTGAGTAGCACTGTACACACAGTACACACACACACACTGAGTGAACCAACAATAATGAAATGCAGACGAGTATTCTTCTTTATGAGGCTTCTCTGTCGCTCAGTATTCCGTCTTTAGCTGCATCCTGGCGCTGCTGGTGTGCGCAGTGTTTCTGAGAGTGAGTTTTGAGCTGAAGGTGGCCTTCCTCGTCATTGCTTCGGCCGTTTATTACATCATCATCTACTACACCCATAACGAGCTGCTCAGAAACTACAGCTGCATGCTGATCGGAAACCTTAGCAGGTAATACGTGTCATGGACCGCTTGGGCGTGGGCGTGTGCGTTAGGGGGCGCGGACTGACGCCGGTGTTTATTTGCTGCCGGCAGCACTAGGGAACGGCTGAATCGAGGAGGGCTGATGAAAGACCCGCAGATCATGAGCTGCATCTACATCACTTTGTTCCTCTTCACCATGCTGCTCATATCGCGTCAGGTACGCCGCTGGCTGGCCGCTCCGCCCCGGGCAACTTTTTTCCAAGCAAGTGTGCTCAAGTGTGCTCTCTCGCTCGCAGGACGAGTTTTGCTGCCGCCAGGACTTCCTGCTGAAGAACAAGAACCGCACGGATAAAGACGAGATCGAGCTGTGTGAGAATCTGACGCGCCTCTTGCTCGAGAACGTTCTCCCGGCTCACGTGGCCGCGCTGTTTGTGGGGGAGAACACAAAGAACGAGGTGGGGCTGCTCTCCACTAACACTTTACTAAACCAGAAGTACAAGGTAGGGACCCGGCACGTGGCAAAACCCGTACAAGTTATCCATCCCATCTGGCCCTGACCTGTCATAGCATGCCATTTCCTGCCATACAGATCCATATAATAATAATAATAATATTAATAATAATAAGTGGCGCATACAGCAGCAACCCAAAGAATGCTTTACATCACAAAGAACTAATCCCGGGACTGTGGTAGCCTAGCGGTTAAGGTACTGGACTTTGGACCTGATAGTCCGGGGTTCAAATCCAACCTCTGCCAAGCTACCACAGTTGGGTCCTTAAGCAAGGCCCTTAACCCATGTTTTAATAAGTCGATGATAAGGGCGTCTGCTAAAGAAGATATAAAGGTCGTCGACGAGACGGAAAGATGGAGTGGTTGTTTGTTTGGCTTTTTTAACGTCGCTTATCGGCATCAGTGGCCATCATAGGGTTACACACACATACACAAGTCAGTGACAATTTGGAGACACCAATTTACCCAACGCACATGTCTTTGGACTGTGGGAGGAACCCAGAGTAAACCCACGCAGACACGGGGAGAACGTGCAGACTCCACACAGAAAGGACCCAGGTCTCTCCACCCTGAGATTGAACCCTGGACCTTCTTGCTGTAAGGCGGCGGTGGCATGGCATCCGAATTTATTGCTTTGCTCTTTGGATTGTGACAGAGACCTTTGAGCATTTGTTCAGTTCCTCAGTCCGGTGTTTACCTTAAATATTCTATAGGCATTGTCATAATCCATTCATCTCTCTGTGGTCCCCCTGCATGTGTGTTAGTTGTACATGATCAGTGTTAAGATGGTCCTTGGTTTGCATGCTGGTGCTTGCAAAGCATGTGCTCCGTTCCCCTGCGAGCCGATTTGGGAAATGGCTCTGCCAAAAATGATCTTTTTTTCGAAATGTCAATCCTAAACTTTACACACACGTCATTATATTATAATTCTAAGCTCCGGTTTGGATACGTACCTCATACTAATCTGTTACGGGTAGTAATTGTACACAGCTGCTGCACGACTTGTACCTATGTACACCACATGGTCTGTGGTGGCTTAGTGGTTAAAGTTTTGGACTGTGAACCAGAAGGCCCACCTCTGCTCAACTGCCACTGCTGGATCCTCGAGCAAGGCATTTAACCCACAATCTGTTGGCTTGTTAAACTGTATATCAGATGTAAGTCACTCTGTAAGTCCTCCCAAAGTCAATCAATCAGTCAGCCTTCATTCGTTCTCGGACCCTCATTTACAACAAAACAGAGCTGCTGCAAATGTGAGGTAAACAAGAAATTAAGCAATGAAATATAAGTATTAGAGAATAAAATAAGTTGAATTTAGAATTTAATTAATAGATGGAAATAGAATAAAATAAAAATATATAAGCAGCAGCAGAATAAGAGATAAAAAATACATAATAATTAAATAAATGTAATGTACTATAATAATAATAATGTCACACAGTAAAATACAAAATAAACAATAAAAAAAAAAAAAAAAAAAATATATATATATATATATATATATATAATGTCAAACACAGTAACATATAAAATAAACAATTTTAAAAATCTTTAAAAAAAAAATATATATATATATATATATATATAAAATAATGTCAAATACAGTAAAAAATGCAAATAAATATATAAATAATAATGTTAAATACAGTAAAATACATTATATATATATATATATATATATATATATATATAAATTCCTGTGGTTGTTGGTTTATTTATATATAAATATATGAAAATAATATAATTTAATATAAAATGAATTTCATATAAAAATAATGTCAAATCATATATAAATATCCTGTTTATCCATTTCTTTTTCTAGGATCTGTACTACAAATCATACAACTGTGTGTGTGTGATGTTCGCC